>JAWWEW010000042.1:11767613-11817896 GCA_035583185.1 Anabacerthia variegaticeps | reverse complement strand
CTAATGATCTGACCACAGCCTTACATCTTGTCTATATGAAGTGCAAGAACAGAAATGTATTTCCAAAATCCCTACCTTGGTGCTCTGTCCAGTGAGTGAAATGAATTCCTGATAATAGGACTGTTCTTTGCCGTAATGATTTGTTCTAATAAGGTCTTGGATTCAGTTTACTTTTTAAAACTTTTTGTCTTGCAATATATAAGTTTTCATTGTTTGTTTCTCTGTGGAAAAATTGTGCTGACCACATAGAGTGCAGCATGGTCATTTCTTTACATTTTCATCTCAGTGTTGATGAGACATCTCATATTCGGGGCTTGGCACAACTGATCTTGTTTGTACATCCAAATTTTCTTCCTCATTGTTTTTAAAATACCTCAGGGCATTTATTTTGTGCTGGTAAAGAGCTTGATGAGATGAAACCATGTCATTTGATATTGTACCATGCCAGTTTTACATATTAACCTTGGTAAATTCAATTTTAGGTGTATAAAGTTCTCAGTGGCACATTCGACAGTTACCAGGATTATTTGCAGCAGCTTTGTGGCACATCCAACCTCAATTATTGCCTCATCTTTCTTTTTCCATTATACAGGTCTTGCCTTTTCTTCCCCCACTCTGTTCAGTTTTAGTAATACTTTGTTGGGCTCACCATGGATAACTTGTAAGTGCTGTATGAATAATTAGCTCTTCTGGCACATTTTCAGTGAGGTGATTTTATGTAAGTGGCTCTTAGGTGAACTTGAAAGCTGTGCCAGCTATTGAGGTAGAACTGAATTTAAAAATCTCCCTAGATCCAGAAATGAAAAGTTAAAATGCCATGATTAAGGGACCAGAGAGAGAAAATGAACTACAGTTTTAAGCACTTGAAGTGCTTGTTCTTCTGTTTGCTGATACTCCTGACAGGAATGGACAGTGCCACATCCAAGTGTTGCTGGTGCTTCTCAAAACAGGAGTTTCAACAGCTGCATCAAGATGCCAGAGTGCCATTTTGGGGAGCAAATAATTTCATGTGACACTTTTTTGTGTGGCCTCAGTGTTGCTGCAAAACTCTTCAGCAGTTTCTAGGAGGCTCTTTGAAATGCAAGAGGCAATTTTGATAGGCAAGCACCGCTCTGGATTTAAAATAGGATGCAGAAGGCAAAGGTTAAAGAATTTCATTCCCTTCAGGATGGTGGTTTTGAGATGTAAATTTACCTGCTAATTTCTGAGCAGCTGTAGAATTTTTAATCCAACTTGCAAGCATGTTGGGAAAAGGGCTGTGTCTTTAGCCTGTCTCTGGCTGCTCTTCCTGGAAGAGTTCTTGATCCAAGGTGTGTGGTAATCTTTGTACCTGCTGAGAAGGTATAGAGAGAGAGAGAGAGAAGAACCCTCAGCCTCTTTTCTCACTGTGATCTTTATGTATTTGGTGTGGAGATTTTTTGGATGTGGAAAGAATAAGCTGGATGAAGAGGTTTGTAGGAAGGGAGTTCTGTTGTTGGTTTTTATTGATCATGGGGTACCAAAGGAGAGGAGCAGGAATAATACTGGGCGTGGTGTAGCAAGGAAACAGGATTAGCTTTTTTCCTCAACATTTAGACAAATTATGTATTCTGTAAAGAATATTGTGGTGTAGTTCTCATATTTTTTTTAAATAAGAATAAATTCTCTGAGGACAGCTTTTAAGTTACAAATGACACACAATTCAGTTCCTTTCACCCATGAAGTTCTGATAGATCTCATATCCTGTGTGGTTTCTTTGGCAGACTCTTTATTTATACTTTTTAGAATATGAAATAACAAAAAAACAAACTCTGCATTATGCTAAAATGGGACTTCCTTATGCTGCTGCTGAAGGAAGGGGATTGTTTGTTTGTATTCTGAACTGTACTTCACCTTTGAAAGGAAATGAGTTTAGCTATTTCCATACCCTCCTGCTTCATGTAAACTGCAGCTCTTGTGACTCTGCCATTAGGAGCTCTGCCTTCAAAACAGGAATAGATTTTTGTTTATATTCCTTTGCCACAGAAAACAATTAGAGAACTTTTAATTACTTCTAATCTACCTTTTAGGTTTCAGTTTCCATCCGTTCCCATCTCTGTGGTGTTCTGTGTTGGCTGCTCTCTCAGCAGCTGTGTCCTACCATCCAGGCACTTGGAAAGCTAATGCAGCTCTCTGATGGGTTTTCAGAATTATAAATGTCATTGGTTTCAACTTGATCCTAAAGTTTCTGTGTTGTGTAACCTAAAATAGGAGAGAGACACAAGGTATGGGAATGGGAGGAGATTCTAGTGCTTTATGGTGCACACAGAGTAAGAATTTCAGGTTGTCTCATCTTAAATGTGACTTTGAGTCTGGATTTAAGTAATGCTGTCCCTGGGGATCACAGTGAAAATTCAGCTGAGCTGTATACAAAACCACAGGGAAATCCAGTTCAGTTTTTAATTTGGGGGAACTGTGATACAGGCATGGTATGAAAAATGCTGAGTATTCCCTTAGATACTCCTCTATGGTTTGTGAACATTTTCTTGTTTTGATCCCGTGGAATGTTGGTCTTTCAGTGAGGACAACCAGATTGGCACAGGGTGCCCAGAGAAGCTGTGGCTGCCCCATCCCTGGAAGTGTCCAAGGCCAGGTTGGACGGGGCTTGGAGCAACCTGGGCTGGTGGAAGGTGTCCCTGCCATGGCAGGAGATGGAACTAAATGTTCTTCAAGGTCCCTCCCAACCCAAACAATTCATGCTTCTGTGTGTTGAAGGAATGATTGGACATGGCACTCAGTGCTCTGGTCTGGTTGACAAGGTGGTGTTCAGTCCAAGGCTGGACTCCATGGGCTCAGAGGTCTTCTCCAACCTAACTGAGTCTTGATTGTGCAGCACTGTCCAACAAGTGGATCAACATGGGTGGACAAATATGGTAATTTATGTGCATGTTCAGTTTTGGAGACTGAACTAGAGGGTTTTTTTTTCCATATCTTCTTAAAGAAAGAACTAGAAAACAGCTGGAATTTATTGGATGTGTTGCTTCTGTATGGATTTGTGTCTGTGCAATAGTGATGCTTTAGCACAAATGTGCTGAACTGGAAATCAGAAACTTGATACTGATTTAAGATGTGTTTATGCACATCCTGCTTCATCTCTTGTCTGCTGTGTTTTGGTGACACAAAGATGATGGAGATCCAGCTTTTCATAATGACTCTTGATGGTTACAACCCAGCAGTGGCTGAATAAGGGGCCTGTGTTGTGCTTGTAGGTTAAAAGCCTGGTAACAGTCACTAGTGAAAAATCCATTTGCTTTAGTGGAGTTCCAGTATGTTCCTACTTTATTCTGGAATAATAGGATTTATTATGGCATTTATTCTTTAAATGGTAACTCTAATATAGCCAGAAACTTAGACAAAGATTTATTGGTGGATATTGTTCTATTACTACTCTATATTTATTCTCAGTTGTAAATACATTTCATATACTTGTCAAAGTTGTTCTCATTTTGTGATTAATAAACCAGTAACTATTATTCCATCAAAGAAACAAAAGCTGAGTAGTGGTAGCTTTCTGGCAATTTGTTTTCCATGCTACAAGAAAAACTAACAAAATAAAAATAAACCATTATTACAGTTTATTTTTAACAGAGCATTTTAAAATTGTTGAATGGGAAGAAATTATCTGCTCTGTTTGTAATATTGCACTTGAATTTTATAAAATGTGGTGTGATATAAAGACTTGTTCCAATCATCCCAAATTTAAGTTTGCTTCAGGATTTTGGCCTTCTTTATTTGCAGGTTATAATCTCTTTCACATTTGAGTTTAAAAAGGATGTGTTGGTCAGGTGTGTAGCACTAAGAGTGCTGCTACATTTGGGTTTCCAGAAACCAAAGTGTGAAAACTTTGGAAGGAAAATTCCAGCAGCTTTTGGAAAGTCCTTCAAGGACTTTATAAACACTTGCAGTAAAGGAGTGAAATTGTTTTTAAATTAAAGTAGAAGTGTGTTTGCTTTTGTCCTTGCCTGTGTACTGATATATTATCAGTACAGGAGTAGAAGGGAATTCTAAAGCAGAATTGATTTGCTTTGGCTTTTCATGGTTGTATTTTGGCTGGGCTACTTTTTAATAGGAGGTAAGCAAAATATGGGAATGTGATTCACATGCTATAAATACAAATACAGGGATTTATAAAGGCAGATCACATTGTGATGGAGTGGGAAAGGAATGTAAAGAACACACTAGACTTTTTGACTGTATTTTTCCGCTGGAAACATTGTAATTCACTCTTTGTCACCAATCCATTAGCATTTTCATTTTCATTGAAACAGGAGACAAATGTCCCCTGTTCATTTTTGTTAAAGCTAAAAATGTTTAAAAGACTGAAGATTAGGTTTAGGCTGAGATCATAAGTTTAAATCTTGGCTTCTTTTTGAAGAGTGTATATAATGCCAACCCTCATCAAGCCTTGAAAGGATCGATTCCATCTATTATGCAATAAGGTGAAGTTAATTTGGCCCCTAAAGCACTAAACTAACAGGGATTAAAAAACAAACAGAGTCAATGACCTCATTCCCTTGATGTGATCTCAATTAAATATACTTTTCCTCCATGAGGGAAGTTAAAGAGTAAATTATTGCTTCCACACTTAAAGAAAATAAACTTCCCAATCCAAAGGGAGCATTTCCCTATTTACTGCTAATGTGTTGCCTTGGAATATCTGGGCAGGAGGGAAGCAGGGAATGCTTGGTGTGCAAACCCTGCCCAGACAACAGCAAATACCTGCTTTAATGGGCTGGGGGAGAGGATGCACTGCAACCTTTTGAAATGAGCTCCTGATAAGTCACACTGAAATGACTGGCTGAAATTAATCTGGAGAAATCAATGGGGACTTTAATTAGTGCTGTAGCTGTACAGTATTAGAATTTCTGTGGGGTCAGGCTAGTGGTAATGTTACAGTGACTGTTTGCCAATCCTCTCCACCTTTCTTCTCCACTAAATGAGCTGGTGTTTTCCCAGAATAAATTGGTGTAAAGTGCTCTCTAAGATAAGTTTTAATTAAATTCTTGTCTGGAAATGAGCGTGTGATTTATTATGCAAAAAAATGAATGTAATCACTCTTAGAAATGCAAACGCCGCCGTTCACTGTCATTTGCAGGGTGTTTTTTTAACTCTCTCCGTTGGCCCAGTGCATTTCATGTTTCCCTGTGCGCTCTACTAAGAAGTCTGGAAGCTAAAGGGGCTATTGTATTGATATAATAAATGGGGTTCAGTCTTCCAGAGTGATCATGTCTGTTTGTCTGATGAGGCAGCAGAATCTGTGGTTGTGTCAGAGCTGCTCAGAGGGTAAAGCTCTGTCACAGATCCACTGGATTTTAGATGTAGCCTGGGACTCCATAAAAAAGCTGAATAATTAATACTTAGCATAATATTACGTATATTCTTATAATAATGTTCAGCCACCTTTGGATTTTAATGCTTCAAGAAAAGTTTTGACAAGAGGACAGTTTTCTTCACTGTGTTTTTAGGATTAAATCCTAAGGTTCTTATGCAGGCACAGCTCTTAAACTGAGCACTTTGCATCCTTGCTGGCAGGTCTCTGCCATGACATTTAGTTTTTCACCCCAAGTAATTCTGCTTCGTGGATAATCCAGGTATTTTCAGTCAGCAAAGGTTATTTATTTGTATTTAACTTCAGACAAACAGGAGACTTTGTAGGACTCAGGAAGATAAGAACATTTTTGATGCCTTGATTTGAACCGAGTTCTGGAACATGTAATTACATGCAGAGTATAATTTAAATACTTTCTGTTTAATAAGTATTAATTTCAGATTGTAAGATTCAAGGTCATGAGCAAGATATTCCATAAGTGTGCTGACTTTTATAGTATATTTGCCATGTCATATTATTTCTTGCCAAAAGTGAGGTTCGTGAGACCTGTTATTTGACTAATTACCATATTAGGATTGAGAGTTAGATAACTTCCACTTTAAAGATGTGATTTGCAGTACTGTACTAAAGTTATAATTTTGGATGACAAAACTAACATGGATTTTTATGAATCCACTCAAATCTTGGGGCCTTTAGGTGTTGCTGAGTCTGTGTGATGATGTGATTGTGCCTTCAGCCCCAAGTGGGGAAGTCAAATGGAAGCAGAGATTGTGCAGTGAAGTTACTGTAGCTACATACCCTGATTCTCTTTAAATTCCTGCTTTCCATATATCCCAGTTGGGCATTTTTCTTACTGTTTTTCTCCCATGTCATAGACTTTGCAGTGCTGTGTGAGTTACTGGAACAAATACATGTTCTGTATGTGTTAGTGGGGCAGTTTGGTCCTGGAACAAATCCATAAAATAGGGAATGCAGAGACATAAATGAGGGTCACCTTACACTTGGGTTTTTGGTTACCCTCACCTTTCCATCCCACAGGTGTTGCTGTTTAACTTCTTTTCTACCTCGTTTTCCACCTTTTGTTTACCCACCAAACCTCAGTTTTGAGAACATCCTTTCATTATTTAAAAAAATAATGATAAATAACTAAGGTTGAGACTGAAAAAAATACAGAATTTGGAGAACAGTCAACAGGCAGGAGCTCAGGTGTTGAACAGAGTGTGTTTTCTGCTGAAGTCCCTGGTGATGTCCTGGCCAGCAAAGCTCAGCCTGAAAACCTTAATTTCATCAGGATAAACGTCCTATGGAATGTTGCTCAGAATATTCTGTGAAGGTTTTTAGTCTCACCTCTTCTAATGTGTTTTTGTTTCTGGCTTTCTTGTTTTACCCCTGACAGTTCTGCCGAGTTTTGACTTCTTAATGGGGAGTATTAATATGAACTGTACCCAGTTCCTGGAGATACTGGGGTCTGTAGAAATAGCAAAAACTTACTCTGCCCAAGGATTCTTAGAGGGTTTGAAAGCCTGAATTGTGCACAAAGTGATGGTTTGATGCCTGACCTGTGCTCTCACCTGTGTTGCAGCCCTGGTTGTCAGCACCGCCTCTGCCGGCTTTGCCATGGCCCCCGTCCCTTTTGACCTCACCTGTTTCCTTCTCGCCTCCCTTGGAACTGGCCTGGCATCCTGTGCTGCCAACTCCATCAACCAGGTCAGTCCATCTTCATCTGTACAGTCCAACTGGTGTTGTCCTGGCTCTTGAAATGCTGCCAGGGAGTGTGAGTGCATGGCTGGGAGTGCTGTGCCTTCAGCTGCTGCGGGAGCTCCGAGCTGCTAAAACTGACACCACAAAAGGAGTGTGTGCCCAGGAATTCAAGAGGAGTTGCTAGGCACAGTGTGTTTGTGCAGAATTGGAGTTGATGAGGTTTTAAGCCTCCCAATAATAATGTTTATCTTGGTAATACCAAGCCTGGGTCACTGAGAGTGGCATAGGAAGGACTGGGTAATTAGAGTGTAAGAATAGCCAGCGGGGCTCCAGCCTTCCAGGCCTGGTGCTTTGGATGCGTTATTGCATGACCTTGTTGGATCTGGGTAAAGAGTGGCTCAGAGCACCTCTCTAAATGGCAGCAGTGGGACTTTGGTGGGGTTTTGTCCAGACTGGAATCAGGGTATCTCCTGCACATCTGCAGAACGTCCTGAAAACCTCCGTGGTGTGGAAGTTGTTCCATGATGATATTCTGGGTGCCTGAGCCTGAGCTTCCCTGCATGTGTGAACATGCCTGTGGAGCTTGATGCTGATCTCAGCTCTCCTGCCCTCCAGCTCTGAAGCAAAGCCTTCCTACATCCCAAAGGAAAGCCTAGGCAGTGAGCAGGTAACAACACTGCTGTTGAACAGAGTTGCAAAGCTCACTCTCAGTTGTAAATATGGCCTGGGCAAAGAAGGAGCAGTAGCAATGCCATGTTTGGTAGCACTCCATGTTTTCACATGTGAGTGCTGAGACCCCACTTGTGGAGGTTTCCTGTGTTCCACACCCTGGGCTCACCTTGGCTGAGTTTGGCTCTGATGTTTACACCTTGGAACACCCCAGTTACAGGCACTCAGTGTGATTTTTGGGCTTGCACCCATCAGCACACATCTTGCTCAGCCTGCAGTAAGTCCCGTTTATTGTTTTTACAGGTTTTACTGTTTGTTTTCACTGAGCTTAAAACTGGGCCAGGCAGCTAACTTTGTGTCTGTTTTCTCTGCAAAATTGGAAGGATGGTGCATGATTTTTACTTGCTTCAAAATATTTATGTAGTCTGCCTAACTTGAAAACACTAAAGTAGCCTTAAAAAGTAATTTTAAGTAAGTCACACTGTTTTCTGAAACATACATTTGGTTCTCCTGCATGTATTTTTCACACAAAGGCTGGGTGGAAAAGCTGTCATGACTAAGGAGAAGCTGTCTTGGGTTTTGATACAATTTTAGAGGTATACTTTTTACCTCCCTTTTTTCCTTTACTGCCTTTATAATATTAAAAATTTGACTTGTGAGTTATCCTTTGAAATATTTACTGCCATACTTACTGTCACCTTTGCTGTAGATACAGATGGACTAAGGGAATCAATTATTGCTTATTTAGAGTTTCCTGTGCAACTTGTCTTGAGATTTTGGTAGATCTTTGTAGAGATGACATCAACACACAAATAAGTGTCTGCCCTCAGCTTCCATGTGTTGCTCTGTGTGTTTTGTCCCCAAAAGTAGCAATTTTTTAAACTCTTGGAAGCCACTTTTTAAAATCTTGATTTACTAGGGAGTACCAGGAATCCTGTGGTCTAATTTGGAGTTGGACACTTCTGAGACTCGTTGGGAAAGGGAAGTCAGGAGTGCCATAACGTTGTGCTTGGGCTTGTAATTCACTCTTTACTCACTGCAGGTTATACTCCTGTCTCACAGAGTGTAAAACTGCCTTTCACAGCCTCAGCAGAGCACTTTAAATTTGCACAGAGCAACTTGCCTGTGTAGAGAGACCTTCAAGGCAACTGTTCCAACTAAAGAAAATAAAGGAGCAGAGTGGGTAATGAAGCAAAAGAGCTCTGCTCTACAAGCTTGTTTATCAATGGATCCTTTCAGTCATTGAATGTCCCTTTCCCGGTGTTGCTGTGTCTGAATTGGCTGGGAATTTAATTTTCCATAAATACTTTAAGCTTGGGTATCCGTCTCGACCTTTGGGAAGGAGCACATTTGACTTGGAACTTCCTTTATTGCTACTTTGCTCTGTCCATTGCTCCCCATCCGCATCCCCTTCTCTGGCAGCTCATGACTCATGTTTCCCCTGGTGCTCCTTGTTATCCCTTAAGGGCCTTTTTATATGATAACCGTCTTCCCACTTCCCAGATTGCTATAAATCTGTACATCTTTAAGGGCAACTCATCTTTCCCACTCCTCGTTTCCCTGATAAATCTGTGCGCGCGATTTACAGTCCCCAAATATGTCGTGGGAAGGTGAAGTGTCGACTGTGTGAGATCCTTCCCCGTGATTTAGGACAGGATGTGAGGAGCCTGGTCCTGTGAAAATGTAATAAAGATTCCTTAACATTCGGGGAAGTATTGATGTGAGCTTTTAACTGTTCAAGTTCTGTGATTTGGGCTTTTTTGTCCTTTTTTCCTTCTCTCAAGCACTTGATTTTAGCAATCTGGTAGGAGCTGAGACCATTTTACCCCCCCGTGAATTAAGCTGAATTAACTGTTTAAGTTGACTTAAGGCCTGTGCTAATTAATGCATAGAGACCAAAATGCTGTGGGGGTTTTTATTCCTTTACAAAGTTGATCTGAAATAATCTTCTAATTATCAATTTCTCCCTGAGTTCAGTTTAAAGTATGTCATACTTTAAACTTATTTTTTCCTGACTGACAGGAGCCAGAAAGTTACAGAAATGTGCCCAAGTGGAGGTCCTTGCCCCACTTGCCCCATCTTTAATAAGAAAGCAATAAAAAACCCTGACCTGATCTGACAACTTTGTACTTTTTCATTGTTTATAGAAGTGCAGTCGGGATATTTATCAACCCAAGGGGTGTGTTTACAAAAGGGTTTCACAACCCCCAAATTCTCAGTGCAAGCAGAAAGGATGTGTTTTGATGGCGATTCTGTGAAACTGGATAATGATTTTTAAGAAGCTGGTGACTGTTTTCTTATTTGAGAGTGAAAAACTTGTTTAGGAAAATACCCTGAAAAATAGAGACCGAAAGTACAAAGAGTGCCTGTTGTACAGCAAAGTCCTTCTAGAGACATTTGTATAGACAATGTCAAGAAAAGGATCTTGGAATAATTTATGCCAGACAGTAGTTTGAGAGGAACAGTTGGTGGAAGATGTTGTGAGTCCTGGGATGGGGATAAATATCGGAGGGTCCTTGGGTTTTCCTGCGGAGCGCGTTGGGTCTGCGGGCTGCGAGGGAGGAAACTCCTGCAGGAAGGTGCCAGACAACAGGGAGTGTTTGATTTGTCTTGTCCTCCAGCAGCAGTTGTGCCTCTGCTCTCACAATTCCTGCGGGCTGTAGCTCACACCTCATCCAGCATCGCGGGGCTCCCACCCTGCTCCTCTCCCCCATCACCCGACACCGCGTTATGTCCTCCGGCCCTTCGCAGTTGTACTACAACATGTCACCACTTCTCAGTCCCACCTGCTAAAACTGCTTTCCTCTTTTTTTTTTCCCCCTTTCTTTTTCTAATGGCATTCTTTCTTTTTCCTTTTTTCTTTTTCTTTTTTTTTTTTTTTTCCATAGTTGAAGTAACTTCAAATCACTCCGGACAGGTGTTCTTTATTGGTGTTCTGTCGTTGGAAAGCAACCAATGTTTTACAGTGGGTTTTAATAAAAAAAAAGTAAAAAAATCACTTAATGCATTTACCAAGGAATAGATTGAGACACATTTTGACTGTACTATTCCTAAGCTAGCCAAAACCTCCAGAAAATCTCATTAAAAGGGATTAGCCTTATTAATTGCAGTTATGGTAAGGAAATGGAAATATGGTCTGAGGTTTCATCTCATAAACACTGCATGATAATCCTGAATAAAAGAAATAATTATTCCTAATATGTCACTTTTATACTGTCTGCATTCCTGACTGTTTTAGGGTTGTATATTGGTGTGGTATAATAAAATACGTACAAGAAGGTGTTTTACCTACTGTTGTTCCTTACAAGTCACAACAAATAATAACCAAAACCTTGGTTTTCTGGTTGGGAAGACCAGTTTTATAGTTTACTTTTTCCCATACTCCAGGCTGTCATAGAAATGGAGTGGAAGAAAATGATATTAAGTTGGTTGATAATCTTTTGCTGTTTCTAGCTCTGGGTTTTGATGATTTTTGAAAGCTGACTCAAGTTTCAAGGAGTGGAGCCTTACATTTATATTAGGGAGAAAACATGTCATTTTTGAGACTTCTAAGATAGTTGGCTCTGATTTATGGAGAAGGAGATAAAACATGAAGAGATGTTTACAACACAATACACGGCATTAAAATGTTCAAGGAATCACATGCACGTTTTATATGTCAAGTACATTCTTCTGTAACTGCAGCACGGTTAAAAAGTGGGAGAGAGCTCCAGAGATGAAAGCAGGATGTTTAAAATGGTTTGAATTTAGTAACCGAGAGATAAAATGATGTGCTTGGGTTTGACTGATGGTACACTGAAAAGGAAGCAGGCTGGGCTGAATGTCTTAGCTGAAGTTGGAGAGCTGAAAATGAGGAGGACAGTAAATATGTGAACCAGCATGAGAGAACAAATGTGTGTTAACATCCCTGTCCCTTCAGGGGCTGAGCTGATGGCTGCGTTTTGCTCTTAAAGTCACCCTCTCTTGAGAGGGGTGATCCCTTAGAGATGTAGCTGTAATGGGTGGGAGGGATGGGTTTGGTGTTAAAATAGTGAAGGGGAATTCAGGGTCAGTTGCCAGCTCATGGAGCCTGTATTTGGTATCAAGACAAACTGTGAAGGTCATTTGGATGCTGCAGTGATGGAGACCAGGCTGAATGAAGTCAAAGTAAAGCAGCCTCTCCTCCAGTTTTTAATCCACTTACTGGATTATACTCATTGAAAAACCTTTTGTCCTTATATCTGATCTAAATCTGTCCTATTTGAGCTCAAAACCATCATCCCTTGTCCTGTCATAACAGGCACTGATAAAAAAGTCTCTCCTCATCTTCTAAGTCTTTTTGAAGTATTGAAAGGTTGCAGTGAGGTCTCCCCAAAGCCTTCTCTTCTCCAGGTGAACACCCCCAGCTCTCCCAGCCTGTCTCCAGAGCAGAGGGGCTCCAGCCCTTGGAGCATCTCCATGGCCTCCTCTGGATTTGCTCCAGCAGCTCCACATCCTTCTGCTGTTGGACCCCAGGGCTGGGGCAGCTCTGCAGGTGGGGTCTCACCTGAGGGGGCAGAGGGGCAGAATCCCCCCCTTGCCCTGCTGCCCACAAAGCCCCCTGTTTAAAGAACTCTGTTGTAAGGATTGGAGCAATAGGAAAAAAGCCTAATCCAAGGGTTAAACTAATGCACAGAAAGTGGTGGTTAGTGATAGATGCCTGGGTTATTGAAGGAGTGGAAAAGTAAAATAGCAGGAGCCTGGCAGTCTCTCAGCCCCTTTTCTCTTTATTCCCAGTGAAGAAGTTCAACAAAAAGGAGATCAGTAATAGTTCTCTGTTCCCCAAAACCAAGTGTGTTTTTTGGTATCTCACCATGTGTAGAATTCTCCTACCAAGTAAGTGTTTTATTAAATGTCTTGAAGGCACGGAGTGGGAACTTTTTATTCTGATGCTTAACGTTATTAATATGCTCTGCTCTGAGTTGGAGGAGCTGACCTCACCAGATCCTTCAGCCTACTTCTACTGGGTGCAGGAGACTTTTCCCAAGAAATCTCCTCAAAGTTCTGTCTCATCCACTTTTGAGAGCTCTGAAAACTTATTTTTTGCTCCTTCCCCTCCCAGATAACTGCACTGCCACACTGGAGTGAGAGAACTGATTTTAAACGCCAACAAGACCTGCTCCATCCAGCGTATTTAAAAAATGAGATAGTTGAATGATTGAAGTGATTTAGAAAGAGTCTAAAATGACTTTCCAAGGCCTTGGCTTTCCAAATCAAAATATATCATGCCCAGCTAACAGCATCTTTCCCCTCCTGCCCCCGGAACGATCCTGCTGGCAGGCTGGGAGTTGGGAGCGCGTCAATCAGCCGCGCTGCCTCTTGCTCATTTGGGATTCACACCTGATGCATCTCTGTCTCCCTCTGAAGTGCCTTTGTTTTGACTGAGCCCACTGCCTGCAGCAGCCGGCCTGGCCTTTCATCTGCCCCCCCAGCCATCAAACCACTGTCAGAGGGGTTATTAAAACCTGGTGTTGAACTCAGAGCGCGGGACTGGCAGTGGCGGAGCCAGCCTGGGATGTAATTTACAGGGGATAATAAATACAAGAGAAACTCAACATTGGAAGTCTATCCTGGGCTCCAAAGTGTGCTGATACATGTGCTTTGATATTTTCACTGCCAGGCAGCCTTCATTAGTGGTCATTGAGGACAGTAAGTTACGGCTGCGACAGGTGATGCGTAATTGCGACGGTTGGGTCAGGTTGGCCTGGTGGAATCCTCATTGTCGAGGGGGAATGGCTCAGCTCGGGAGGATGTGTCTCCTGAGCAGTGCAAAGGGTGAGCACTCACAAGAACCAACCTCTGAAGCACTGATAAATATCAAATGCAAAGATTACCTTTGCAAAGCATGAATTATTTGACCTACAACAGGATCTTGATAAAGGAGCTTAGGAAAACATTATAAACTAATGGAGATCATTGGTGGAAGAAGTTCTCTTGGCTTGTGTGTGTTGTGTCAGTGTGGTACATGAAGGGTCTTTGAGGGAAAGTGGGTGGCTTCCCACAGCCTTGAGGGCACGTAGAGCCTGGTCACCACAGTGTGATGTTCAAGAGAGACAGTGAAATTAAGTATAATGACACCTTTTTTACTACTTTGCCTCCCTCTGTGACTCATTAATAGCATAAAGCTTCACATTTTAGAGGAGTTTAAATCAAAACGTTTTGATTTGATCTTTTCCTCTTCTATTACATCTCATATCTATTAAAATCCAACAAAAACAAAAATAGGGCATAAAAATGTGTTTAATGTTGTGCCCCTTCTTTATGGCTCATCATGCTTCCTTGATTTGATAAAGGAGTTTTTAATGTGGATGCACAAAGTCAGTCCCATGGTTACCAGGGCAGTTGGTGTTGGGTGCTCACTCTTTCTCCCTGGTTGCATTTGGAGATGAGCAGCTGATGTCCCAAATGAACAGGGGATGGTAAAGGAGTTTTTGGAGTGGGGGCTGCAGCAAGGCAACAGTTCTCCTGTTTCCTTTCTCTCCAGCTGAAACTGGCCTTTCATCCGTGCAGGCACTGCTGATGGACATGGGCTGGGAGTGGAGACACAGGAAATTCCTGTTGTTGTTCTGAAATATCAGTGTGATGGACAGGAGCTTTGGGTGGTAACTGCAGAAACCCCTTCTGTGCACACGGGGATCCTCCAAATGATGCATTTGGAGGCAGTTTTGTCCCATTAGCACCACAGTCACAGGTTCTCTGGAAATACCGGGGGCAGTCGAGGTAGGGGGAAAAGGAGTCGTTTAGCAGATGATTAATTGTCAGGAATACTTCAGTGGTGTGGGGTTCCCTTTAGATCCAATGCCAGATTTTCCCCGGAAACCCTGATCACAGGCAGAACAAAGGAATTTCAAAGGACTGAAATGATGGAATGTGGAGAGAGGACTAGACAAAAGGGAAAACCTAGTACTTAATAAGATTTATCTGGCCTTTTGATCCGTAGGGGTATTGCCTTTCTAAGCTTCGAAAAGGAAAAGTGAAAATAACTACTTGATATTTTTTTGTCAGTCTTTAAATATGTGTTTTGACATTTCCAAATAGCTGAGAATTTCGCCAGCAATGCAAGTATTAAATTCTAACTTTATTAGATAAGTAGTGAAATGTCATTTTCCTTTTGTAATTTAAATGGTGCTGTGTTCATCCTGGTTTATTGCCTTGAGTTAGACTCCTGACAGTTTCAGAAAGAGCAACCCAGGTTCTTGTGTGCTGTGCAAAAAAGAGCAGGGATGTGAAGTACGACTCACAAGGGTTAAGGAAAATGATTTCCTTGTTCCCTGAAACACTCTACTGATACTATTTCTTTAGGGAATAACTCATTGAAACACAAACCCAGAGCATTCCTACAGTCCCTTTCCTTTTCAATTATTTTAGGGTTCTCTTCAAATTTCCATTGTTAAAAAATACTACGTGAATTCCACGAGTTCAGATTCTCCTCTGGCATCTTAATGTTGGAAAGGATTTATGTGCAGTGAAATGGAGGCAAAGTCCTCTTGCTTTAATTTTGCATGACTGCTGGTGGTGCTAGGACAAAGTTTTATTCTGCTTTGACTTTGTTACACACTCTGGTTAACAACTGTGGCTGTGAAGAGCTGACCTTGGTTGGACAGAGCTGATCATGCATTGCAGCAAACATTGGCTTGAGCAAGTAGAACTTGAATGTTCTTCTTTGCATGGGCTGCAAGATGTTCATTTATCCTATGTAGCTTTTTACTTGTTTTTTCCAAAACTGCAGGATTTTACAGGAAAATCTAATGCAAAGTGGATTCTTCTGGCCTGATCTGCCACAGCTCAGGGGTGGGGTTGGGGCAGGCACATGTCCCATGGGAATCATCTCTTTCTCTGTTGTAGCTGAGTAGGGAGAAGGAAGAAGAGATACCTCTGGGTTATAGGAATGGGATGGGGAGGGTCTTGGGCTTTTCCTAGGAAAGAATGGAGGAGTGATGGGTATGGATGTTCCCTACTTGTGCAGTTGCTGCCACTGCTGCCACTGGGATGCTGGGGAGATGAAGCTCTTGTTTTCTGAGGCCTTCTCATGTGAGGAAGTTCAGGGTGACCATTTCAGGATTCTGCAGGGCTCTGGTGTAACCAAATGCATCTGGAGTGCACATTTGGGTGAATGTCTCTGTAGCCCATGCAATAACTAATACTGGAAAGTCTGATAACAGTGTAGTAAGAAGTGCTTAATTATTTCAATTCTTCTTCCCTTTGTCACATGGATCCTTTTCTGTTATCTTTATGTAGAATTTCACTGTTCTGGTAGTTTGGCACAGAGATCACAGTGACATAATTATTTTGATTTTTCTTTCAAACTCCATAAATAGTTTGTTGAAAAAGCAGTTCTAGGATTGTCAGGGTAGCAGGTCATGGAGAACATGACAAGGCACCCTCTGACAGAAGGGATGCACCAATGGGTGGGTTTGGTTCCGGTTTGGAAAACTCCCTGTCACATGCAATAGTTGTCTGCTCCTGTGCCAGTGCTCTGGCATTTAAACATGAACTTTTAGCAAGTCTTTGAAGTAGAGTGTGCAGTTTGTGGCAGATTCAGGTAACAGAGGATCCTTCCCTTCAGATCTGTGGTGGTAGCACAGAGTTTTATTATTTAATACCTGTATTGCAATAGTGTCTTGAGAGTCTGCTGTTTTTTCCAGCATGAGAAGGTAATGATGTGTGTCCTGCAGAGTTTGCAATCTGGGAAGTTACAGAGTGTGAAAGTATGTGGGTTTGCCTCTGAAAACCAAAACACTTCTCTGAGTCACACACTTTGCTTTTTCAGGGGAGCATAGAGAGAAGATTGAAAACTGAGCTGATTAGTGTGTAGAAATCAAAGAAGGTAGTTATTGTCGTGAGAGATGTAGTCTTGAATGGAAACAAGCTGCATTAAGCATGTAAAAACTCAAGGACCATCCATCTTCTTTCTGGACGTGACTTAAGTGAACCTTGGAAGTGCTGCAGGAAGTATTAAGATTTGTCAAAGCTTGTGAGTGTTGGTTCAGCTACTGACTCGAGTCAGCCGAGAGTCGACTGAAAACCAACACGCGTCACATCCTAGAAGAAACAAGAAACTCATTGAGGGTTGATTTATGCTGATTAATATTCTTACTCATAGAATGCTTTTTAATTTCTCCCTGTATTGCTGCTCACGGCTTGGGTTGGATGTTGCTCCAGGCACTAGCAAGGTATGTTGATTCTTGGAAATGTGCCTACGCCGTGCAAGGGGTTTCCAAGACGTGATCTGCCTAATTTATGGTGGGATGAGCACACATGGCATGGCCAACATCCTCACTGCCAACTCTTGGGGCATTTGTCAGCTGTTCTAAAAAGATCTCTTTACCCACAGTTGCTGATGGCTGGGGTTTTTTCTTTTAAAATTCATCATGCTTTAAGTATGTGGGCATCTGACACGCTCCTTGGGAAGGTGTACATTATATGGACATTGCTCCGCAGTTTCTTGGATTCTGGTGGGAAAAGGCTGTCCAAATTACACCAAAAAATTCAGCACTATCCCCAGTGGGATTATAACAGTGGTATGAATAGAAAGCTGTAGTAAATTCTTTTAGAAAATTTTTATTTGTAGTGTCGAATAGCCATTTACCACTAAGTGACTTTTTAAGAGGATTCTAAGCATAAGCTGTTTAATGAACGAGTAAACCACAGCTCTGGGCAGTAATCCATTTCTTTTGGCTTTTATGGGATCTGCATGGAAACTGAAGGAGGAGGTTCGTTTTCAATACCAAAATCATTAGGTGCATCATCCAGATTAAAAAGCACAAAGCATGTTGGAAGTATCATTAAACTAGGGCAAGAAATAAAATGGGCCACGTGGATGGAGATGTAAGAGTTATAGCAGCTTAATAATATAAGCTTTGACTTTAAACCAAACGTGTCTGCAAATCTCTGAGGTTTGGTATTCTCAGGTCACTAAAGGCTAACTCTGCCTGGATCTGTATAGATTATGTAAATTTTTGAAGTGAACCAGACTTCTAGAAGATGAAAATCTTTCCCTATAATTCTCCTTTTAAGACTTCTTTCTTATTACAGTCGAGATTTCTGTTGATGCTCCTAACAGAGACATGACAATCCCTTGTAACTTCAGAGAGTACCATAAAGGTGCTGGCATTTTGAGAGCAGGCTGGATAGTTCAGCTTCAAACTAATTTTTATGTTCTGAAATCAGATACTTTTAAAAATAATAATCTTTTACAAGCTGCATTAAGACTTAGAATGCCTTGTGTTTATTAAAGGGCATTAAAAGCAAAATATTATCTTTGAAGGGCATCCATTATAAAAGTATTTGTCTGAAATGCCTCAGGCAGCAAGAATTGGGAATAGAAATAAGGTTGCAGTGAAGGGAGGGCTCTGCTGTGTTTCCCTAGCTGCTTGTGCTGGTGACAGCTGGATTCCCAAAGTCCTCCCACCATCCTTCTCAGCCACTTCCCAGCAGTGGGAGCTCCTTCTGCTTGGCTGAGTTTCCCTCACTCCGAGGAAGGTTCCCGTTGGTTTTGGGGATAAGTAGCAGTGTTGTATCTGGAAGGGACAAATGCAAAATATCACCTGGCAGAGTTCCAGCCGTAACAGGGAGATGCTGAACTCCAATCTGTGTGCTGAGTTCACATTCCTCATCCTTGATTAAAGTCTTTGGGACGAGGACCACTCCTGGTGGAAATCACTCGTGCCTCCCCTCTAAGATGACGGTTGACTTCCACTCCCTTCTGATCTGGATGTTTCTAAAGTTTCTTTTGAAGTGGGGCCAAGAGGTGATGCAGAGGCTCAGGAGTGGTGCAGGTTTTGTAGGGAGAGTTGAAGTATTTTATTAGGATTACTGGGAGAGTCAGAGAAAATGGATAAGCTGTGAAGCACAAACTTTCTTCAAGTCATCCTGCAGATGTGATTCCATAGCTCTGGTCCTATCTAGGACGAGTCTTCTTGGACTCTTAAGAGCTATTTTTGTGCTGGGATTGTGTAAGAATAAATCAGTGGTATTAATACAATGCTGTAATGAGAACAGTACTGAGTAGGTGACAGTGAGGCAGAGTGTGATGAATGTCTGTAAAAACACAACTGGCAGGAGAGGATGTTTAGGAGATGGTTATTCAGTGTCTCTTGAAAAAAGAATGAGAGCTTTTAGCAAAAGGCAAGGTAGAAATGAACAAAAGAGGGTGGTTGGGCACTGGAACAGGCTCCTCAGGGCAGTGGTCACAGATGACAGAGCTCAAGGAGCATTTGGACAGCACTCTCAGGCACAGGGTGGGATTGTTGGGGTGTCTGTGCAGGGCCAGGATAATAATCTGGATTGATAATCCTTGTGGGTCCCTTCCAGCTCTGGAGATTCTGTCACTCTGGTTTTTCACACAGTGCACACAGGGGGACTCTTTGCTCCGAGAGGGTTGGGTGTTAAAGGTTTTGGGGGTGGTGCTCAGGGTTTGTGTGTTTGAGATTTGCTTTGTTTATTTTTCGGTTTAGTTTTAGTTACCGACATTGGGACATAAAACTGAACATGAGACCTAAAACAAAAAGTCTGAACAAACACCGACTGATAAACCAAACAAACCCCACCCCTAACAAGCTGCCACTGACAGCAAATTGCCTTTTGTTTTTTAATCCAAAAATCCAGCCTTTGGATTCACTTGACTCCCAAAAGCTGCTTTGCCTCTGCTGCTGTCACTGTAACCTTTTGTGCTTGGAGAGCTATAACATTTCTTTTTAAGTCTGGATTTTGCTGCAAATGGTTGGGTGGTTTTTTTGTCTCTTCTGTGGCAGGTTGTGCAACCTCTGTGGGATTTTTTTTTGTGGCTAAAAGGAGAGGTAGGAAAGGCTGATTTTAAGTATTATGCCCAAAGAGAGAAATAAAAGGAAGAGCCAAGTGCTTAAATGCTTTGGAATGAAACATATTTATCACAAATAGCTCTTTGCATTGCTGGAGAATGTGAAGAAGTGGTGCTTGGGGATGCTCTTGGATGAGCTGCCCTTTTCAGGGGATCTAGAGCAGAACAATGAGTAGAAATGGTTGGTTATGTCTAAAACTAGGCTTTTCTGTTTAATTCTCTGTTGCTGCTGAGAGGATCAGATTTAAACTGTGCTTCAGGCAGTCACGGTAGAAGCTCCCCCTTTCTTGCCTTGCCACTCTTTCCAAGAAGGTCTCTCCATAGGGGCCAAAACTGCAGAATATTTCCTTCAGCCACTCTCTGCATGGCTCAGTGTCTGTTCTGGTGCTGCCGATTCCACGTGTAATTGTGACTTCCCGTAACCTCCAAAGAAAGCCCTCAAATGAGTTATCCCATGACTTAATCACTGGATACTTTTACTGGCTTCAGATTTGCAGCTCCAGTGCAGAGGACATTTTCCTCTGTGTCTCCAGACCCTGGAGGTTTGTTGGCTACCAAGCCTTGGGTATGTTTTCTTTAAATGTCTGAGAGTTCTGGGTGATCGTTCCTTCTGCAGGCGACGGTCGTTGGATTTCAGAAAGCGGCATTAATTGTGATAATGTAGCATAGAGCTCCTCTTTGTGAAATTCAAGTCTTTTTAACATCACCACCTTCAAAGACAATAAAAATTCCAGTCTGCATTTATCTATTCCCATGGGAGGAGTTACTGCGGTGTATATTGTATCATTCCATGTGAAATTCTTCTGCTTAATAGTCTCATTTATACACAGTTGTCTGAGGTCAGTTTTCCATTTTGCAGTTGTCAAACAGCTGTCAAATTAAGAGACCAGATCCCAAAGTTCATTTACATTTTATGCCATTCTTTGGGTGCCTGTTTCATATCTTAATATAACTAATGATTTATCTACATATCTTAGTCTTTTTTCAGCACTTGTTTTTCACAGATGTTCACATCCTCTCGCTCTTCAAGAGCAGCCCTTGAAATAAAACTTGTGTAACTTTTTATTTATTGAGCCTTTTCATTACACAGCCAAAGGACTGTGTCTTCAGTGCAGGCAATGGAAATGAAAACAGTTTAAATTCTGTCTCTTCTTCATCATAGTTTGAATTTTGAACTGAGAAACAGAATAATAAAGTTTTAAATGTGCTGCTAGAACTTACAAAAGGGAAAATCTGCATTTCATTCATTTATCGTTGGTTTTGGTTGATAATTAGCCCGGCTATTGATTTCCCCCTTTAACTTTAGATTTCTTGTTCTTCAATAGGAAACCAGAATAAAAAGGGCTTTGTTCACAAATCATCTTTGTAGTAAAATGTATTCATTTTTCATCCTGGGGAATATCAAAGGCTATCACATGAGTGAGAACACAGAGACTAAATTGGATACTATTTGTG
Organism: Anabacerthia variegaticeps; assembly: GCA_035583185.1. Taxonomy (NCBI): domain Eukaryota; kingdom Metazoa; phylum Chordata; class Aves; order Passeriformes; family Furnariidae; genus Anabacerthia; species Anabacerthia variegaticeps. The sequence continues at coordinate 11,796,888 of JAWWEW010000042.1, read as the reverse complement.
GTTTTGTAGGATGATGATTCTTACGTCGCTGAGTTCCAAGCGTAAATTTATACACGGAAGATTTAGGGGTTGTTTTCTTATTTTTTTCCACTGGTGTAATGATCAAAGGAATATCTCTATACATGCCATTGATGTCTTACTACAAAGTACTTCAATAGCCCGAGGTAGCCATCTACTTTATAAAAATTCCTTAAAGACAGGTAGGACCCTTGGGTGTTAAACGTATCCTTTTGAGCTCGGGGTGTTTCCAGGGGAGGAAGGCAGGAGAGATTCTGTTACAGGCCTGAGCAGTCCTTGTAGCACTGAGCTTTAAAGGGCTCTTGAATAAGTTGCCTTAAATTATGGTCACTGGGGGAAGTTTGTCTGGGATATGCCAGGCCAGGGAACGTTCCTGTGCCATTTCAACGTCATTCCCGAACCCGCTCAGGCGCTGTAACTTGATTAACTCTTTCCGGCTTTGGGGGGAGACATTCTGCTCTATCCAGCTGTATTTGTAGGCACTTTACGTTCTGGAAAGAGGCACTTTCAAGCCTGGTTATGGTCCTTTGTGCCCGTTGCTTCAAGACCCTGTGCTTGGCTAAGGAAGGGGAAACAATATCCGTGCTATTTGCTGCATTTCATAGGCATTTCATAGGCAATTATTAGTCTTTTCGGTTGATGGGATCCGCATTGGGATTGTAATAAAACACAAGTCAATGCGAAATTGGATGCAGACTAGGAGAGCAGATAAAACCAAGTGAAAATTAATGACAGATGTAAAAGTTATTGGTAATAACGTAGTCATCTTTTTACAATCTTTTTCCAAACTATATTTTTATTTCAGCAGATGTCACTTAAAATCTTCAGAGTAAATCATCTCTTTGATTTCGATGATGATCTTCAATAGAGAAAGTAGCTTAATTGTGATGGGTTCTGACTTATTTATGAGCAGGTTTTTCCATTTGAGGGCAGCACACAAATCCCAGGCTGCTGAGTTGCTCTGAATGGCAGGATGCAGAGTGCTCCAATAACTATCCATAAGTCTCTTTTTATGGCTTCAGATGCCACTAGCATTAACTCCAGAGTCCACAGAGCATCCCTGAACCTGGGGCTCTGTCCTTGTCACAGGTGGGATGTGGGGAGCAGTGGGGTTGGTTTGCTCAACATTCCCTAAGAAAAATTTGGGAAAGCTCAACTTATCAGTACTTGTTCAGTGCTGAGCATGAACAGCACTTCTGTGGGTAACTGCAAAAAAGGCAAAAAGCCTCCCCCCTTTTGTGTGAAATCCCAACCAAGCTTTGTTTTCTTAGTTTCTCACATCCTAGGTCAGGCCAAAGGGCTGTCTCATGGAAGGATTCTCTCCTCAGCAGGAATCATGGATGCCTCTCCTGTCTCAGACCCATGGGGTCTCCTCATTAATCTCTTCCTGGCCCTCTTGGCTATTGGCAGCACGGGGAGGAGGATGCTGGATGTGGGATATCCCAGGAGCTGGGACTTTCTTCTCTGACTGGAAAACACCCACCAGCTCCCTGGGTGCCTGCAGGGATGGTGGGCACCCCTGAAGGAGTCTGGGCAGTGACTCCAGCTCTTCCCCCCTTCTGCACTCTTGAGGTTCCTTCTGCTTTTCATCATCCCTTGAGCTTTCTCCACCAGACTTGTTTGCAGTGGAGATGGAAAAGGGTATTTTCCTTTGGAAGGTGAAAATCAGTAACAAAATTATATGGTAGTAGATTCTCAACCTTAAGATATTCACAGACATAAAAGAATATGTTTTCAGAAGACTTTCCAGCAGGTTTTGTGTCAGGGACTCCTTGAAACAATGGTGGTGTCTTTTTATCAGTGAATACTTTTCTCCATGGATTTGTCCATGACAAAATGAATCAATGACCACTCATCTCCCTGGTGGTTCCCCATGTCATTTATAACATCTCTTGCATTCTTCCTCTCTTGCCCTTTTCCAGGCTGAGCAAAGCAGCTCCATCTCAGTTCTACTATATGGAACCTATTCTGTACCTGTGATTGGCTTCATCTTTTAACTTGGTTTGTGAGCTTCTCTTTGGGAAAGGGGGACCCAAACTGCAGCCCTGAGGGTGGAGACAGGGATGCAGGAGGATCCAGAAGGGGTTTGTGCATCCCTCCCTCTACAGGCACGTCCCTGTCTGTGTACACACATACTCTTGGTGACTGCAGCGGAGAACAGCAAATTAGATTAATCAAGTCCTTAAGATAATTAAAATTTAATAAGACCTCTTGGGACAGCAATCAATCACAGCAATCAACTGACTCGGGTATGGTGCCTCTAGCTTTTGTTTTTCTTTTTACCTTTTAAAATAATTTCTGAATAGTGACTGACTTTTCCACAGATCCATCTATTGCTACCATGTGACATCCTTTCTTCAGGAAAATAGTTGGACTTGATTGTTTTATTTTCCACAGATAACATAACATTGACATTTCCCCACACTTACCAGCCTTTTCCTCTCCTTTTATATCCACTCACCTGGTATTTTAAGGTACTTCTGCAATTCTTCACTATCAGCTTCCACATTTAAAGCTCTGAACAGCTTGATGGGGAAGCCGAGTGGTCTGTCCATCTGATCACATCCCATTCTTGGGTAAAAGAAGATCTGGAGATCTCATTGTGAAGGAGGTGAACCATTTCTCCCAGGGGGAATTACCCTGCTTTGAAGTGTTGGGGGTCAATACAGCCACCACTGCCTCCTGTTCATGGCAGGAAGAAGAAGTAGCATCCTTTGAAGGGATGCCATAGAGGTGTTGCCCAGGCCAGCACTGCTGGCAGTGCCTTGTCAGGCTGGTACAGGTGGGACTGGTAACCCAGTGAGACCCTCAGCCCAGGACAGAGAGGTGACCTTGGTAAGACCCCTGTTTTCAGCCCTTCCTGGTGGTTTGCTTTTGTGAGTCTGAGCTAAACAGTTTGGCAACCCCATTTGCAGGGCCTGGAATTTCTTATGTATTGCAAAGGCATTTAGAAATGCTGTTGGAACCTGTAGTTTATGCACTGGGAAGTGTATATTTTAAAGTTAGACATGAATTACACACCTAGATAGCCCACATTCTCGATGTGGTGGTGTCAATAAGAGATCTAATCTACACAGGCTGCACATGTACAGTTTGTGCTGAGCTTTAGCAGAGCCAAATGGGAGGCGTGAGCCCAAATCTGCTGCAGAAGACATGGCTGACTTTGGGCAGCCTCACCCTAATGAGAGTGCTCTGTGCTTTTACCGCTCAGCTGAGTGCAGTGTTTGTTCTGACACATGGGAATATCAATATGTTCTTTTCAAACCACTGTTGTGGAGTCAGCGGACGTTCAGCTGCCCTGAGGAGGGAGGGAGGTTCAGTGGGGTGGGTTCAAGGTTAACCCATCTCTAAGGGATCCAAAAGGTGCCCCATGTGGCTCAGAGGATGACTTCTGCTAGTGAAATCAGGCTTTGTCCCAAGTCACTGCAGTCTTTGTCCTCAGTGCCCATTCCAGGGTGGTTTTTATGTGGTGGAGGAAATCCACGTTTCAGCTGCTTTCCAGGGTGTTGCTGCACTCACCCCATCTTTCTCACCCACGTGTTGACTTTTCCATGAGGCTCAAAGAGAGGGTGCCTCCTCCCCTGACCAACTCCACTGAGCAGTTGCATCTGTTTCAGATCTGAAGGATCACTGGTGTGCTCAGAAATTTGTCCCTCTTTTCATTCTCGCTAAACTATATATCAATCAAATACTTTTGATTTTTTTTTTTTCCTGTCTGCTGTTCTGTAATAACCTGGAGGCAAAGAGGATTTTAGAAATATGTCCTAGCTACCTGTATCGAGGTGCCCCCAATATATTGTTTATCATATTTGTGTTCACAGTACCCTTTTATTTGCCTTGAATGGGCCCAAAACTGAAGCTGAATCAGTGTCAGACTGGTGTGTGAACCAACACACCTACCATTTGCTAGGTAGGAAAATACCATATCCACCTGTGACCAGCTGACAGAGCAAAATTAAGGAAAGCAACCAAAAAGTTTAGACATGGCTTTATTTGCTATGGTTAATTACTGAAATTAAAGCTATTAGAAAGACAGGAATGTTTTCTCTCATGATTCATATGGTTTGGCCCTGAAAATTCATAATGCAAACTACATGCTGATAAATTATTTTTGCACAGGTCATAAAATTAGCAGTACAATTTATATAAAAAGGTATAAATTAGAGTATTTAAATGTTATTTTTATGGCATGTTAGGTGGAATTATTTTAATGTAAATGGTTTATTTCAAGGAAGCTGTGAAATTGATAAATAAATCCGCTCTGTTCCAGTGCTAAACATGTGAAATGTAATCTTCTTGAGTCTTACATGCACAGCCCCGTGTCCTTGTGCTTGCAGTGGGATGTAGGTGCTACTAATGTGTGGAACAGGTGCAGGTAATTTAGCTGTAGGACCAGTCCAAATACCTTTAATCAGTTCATGGTAAGTCAAACCATATGGGTGCACGGCTGTTTTCCCCCTGCTCGGTGCCTTTGTGGCTCAGCGTCCTGCAGGACCCTGCGGTGGGATGGAGGAAGGACTTGGTTGCTGAAATTTTAATCTTTGTGCTCCAGAGTAACAGCTGCAGGTCCTGGAAGTGCACAGTGACCAGATTCAACTTTTCTGCTGTTGTTGACAAGTTAGTTTGGGTTGTGAGCGATGCCCTGAGGAGCAGGGACAGAGACCAGAGTGTTGCTGGGGCTGGAGAGCTGTTAAAGCCACTTCAGCATCAGCCTGTGTGAGAAACGTAACCAAGGCTTGAATGCAGAGGGAACGGGGTGCTTGTCTGGTCCATGGCTTTCAACGCCGAGTTTCTGTGAGATTTTAAAACAGATGCAGTGAAAACAAAGCACAAATATCCTGGAAGATGGGAACGCTCACCATCCAGGCTTTTCTGCACTGGAAGAGGGTAGCAACTAGAAAACTGCTTCTCTGCTATCCACGGCATGGAAATGCTTTTATGCTTGTAAAAGACAAGTTGCTTTGTCATTCCGGAACATTAGTTTTGCCAAAGACCACTTGAACTGGGGCAGAAAGAGATTTGCTGGTGGACTGGAGCAGAGTGACCATCTGACAACACCGGGCAGCTACTGAGCAGTAAGTGGCTTTGGTTTGTCTTCTCGTAATAGGTGGGCTTGTGCTTTAAACTGCTGGCAGGGATTTAACTTTCCAGGCGCTGTATTTGGCCTGTGTATTCCCTGCTGGCTGCTGGGGCTGGGGGAGAGGCATCCCATGGGGTTGTCTGTCTGGGTGGTCCTCCCAAAGTTGTCACCACCGTGCCCATGGCGCCGCAGACTTCTCTCGTGCCACAGCCCCAGCCAGAGCCAGGGAGCTGTTCAAGGACCCTGCCCACGATTAATAAAACTAACTTTTGAGTCTGGCTTTGCCTTTCCTTTATTAAAACAATTGGCAACGTCAGGTTTTCCCTTTGAAGTTTCATTTCAAGTTCATGGGCTGTGCCAGTGGCCTCCATTTCTGCAGATCACAGCTTCGAGAATCAGACGGTAAATTTACTCCTGAGACGTTTGGAGGATTTGTTTTCTGGAAAGCTAACCTTAATTAACATTTAGCTTCATCTGTTGAGTCTCCTCAGCAATTAATTTCAGGCAAATGCATCAAAATAAAAAGGTCCTTTGGCAGATATGTAAAATAGCCACGGTAGTAAATACACCATTAAATAAAAAAATACTGTGAAAATAATTTTCAAGGCGGTTTTTATATATATTTTTTAGCCATTTACTTAAAGCAAGTATCTTCAAGCCATTCATTTAATGAATTATTCTTTTTTCTGCTAATAAAGTCTAAAAAACATATGGGGACTGCTCTTATTAAACTATTTTCAAGAAAACTTCACTTGGGAAACTAGAGAAAATGTATTAGACAGCCCACTTAGGCAGAGTCAGAGAGACCAAACCAATGAAATAATCCTGATTAAAAAATTACAGGAAAATAATTTTAAGTTGCCGGTAATGACAAAGTTAAAAAGCCCAACTAACCGAGCAGAAAACAAGGCAGAGCTGTGCGAGAGCACTGGCACTTCTTTTATGCCCCTTGTGAAAAGGCTTCATCTTTGTTCCCTGCCCTCTGAGGAGGCTTCAGCTCGAGTGTTCTGGGTGGCAGAAGACATCGGCGGTGCTTTGAGCCCCCGAGCCCCGGGCAGCCCCCGCGCCGGGCAGACAGCAGCACTAATCACGTTAAGCCCCGTCTCCGTGGCGGGGCCGATGCAGAATCGCCGCATTGTTTTCGGGGTGCCCAGCCCGGAGCCCCCGAAAGCTTGTTGGTTACACCTCGAGCAGGAGCCAAGGCTGAGACAGCCCCCATTGAAGGCTCTGCCACGCCGGGGCAGCCACTGCTAATTCGGTGTCAATTAATTAAACGCCGGGGACGGGCACCGTGGTTGATCAGAGCTCCTTGTGTGGATTGCTGGCTGGGGGGGGCTTTTTTCCTTCTCCCCATCTCTCACCACTTTGCTTTTTTAGTTTTAAGCAGCTTGAGTGTGTTTTGCTATTCCATCTTCATTTTAGGTGTAGCCCCAAGTTTGCTTTATGCAGGACATCCTTCCATCACCTAATGGTTGAACGCCTTCTCGTTAAACTTCAGTGGAACTCTTGCATTGAGCAGTCAGGGTTGTTTTATGAAATTAAAATTTAATATTACAAGATTGAGTGTTAGAAATATTTGGCAAACTCTGCTACGTGGACATGTGTGTACTTTAGTGATAAATTTACTCCAATCAAAATCCCGGGGTAAAACTGCATTCCCACCTTAACTTTCAAGGCGTGTAAAATGCATCTCGCAGATACTTGGTGCAGCCTGGCTTTTTGATTTTCTAGGCTTTTTTTTGTTTTACATTCCTATGAAAACATTGTTTCTGCAAGTTAGCCATGTGTTAACCTCAAAAATGTTAGTTTTATGGGTAGTGTTGCCCTCATAAAACAAAAATGAATGGATAACACTTTAAAGAAGTCTGCAGAGGAAAAGGAGTTTGAAATAACATTCTGCTCTGACTTTCCCGACTAATTTAAACTACTGTTGTATTTTTGGTTAAAGGTTAATGTTCCTTTAATTGGCCTTTTAATCGGACATCTGTGTTTGGCTGGGGGGGGATCGCATCGAACAACATGCCCTTAACATTCCCATTTCTCCCTGGAAATCCTGAGGGATTCTCCAGCCTCGCTGCAATGTGCTATCTGAACTAATTGCCTCCATGCCTGGAACAGCTTTCTGCCAACAAATAAGATAATATTTTAGAAACTGGATAAATTCTAGCCCTGAATTTTAGATCCTTTGAACAGCAGCGTGTCTGAGCTTTCAGGTGCTCTTTGGAGGGGTTTGGGCAGGGGGAAAATAAATGAAACTCATTTAATTAACGAATTAAGATGTTAATAAAAAGTTTGGGCTATATATTTGATTGTGTCATGTGAAAGGTCTGAGGAAATGATTGATTTTTGGATGTTTGACGTTAATGCCTTGTGCAGGACTCTGTTCTCTTGCATGGGGTGGTGTGTTCATTGTGTTCAAATTTGCTTGAGCCAAAGTCTGCTTGGACAGAAATCAGTGTTAGATTTGCCCTGTCTTTTATAGGAGTAGGACTGATCCTACAGACCTAACTATGAATATTGTTACATGCCACCAGAAAACAGGAGAGCAGCAAACCTCAAAAGGAGACATCTCCTAGTGAAAGCATATTTAATTCATCCCCCCATTGGCATCGCTGCAAACATGGGAATGGCTTTGATTTTATAATTGGAGTAATCAAAAGTGCGAGGAGACAGTCAACTTAGTTTGATTTTTTTCCCTTTCTTTTTTTAAAATCTCTGAATGCTGATGTGCTTGGTGCGTAGCCAATTTTGGTTTCCCGTTGAGAAGCATGTACTGCATTTTCCATTTGATTGTGTAGGTCTTTCTTACATTAGTAGGGGACAGGGAAATGTTGGAAAAGAGAGGCACCATGTTAGCAGGGAGTCTCAGTAATTTTGTAATGCCTGAAATAACTTCTAACTGACTTAATGCTATTTATCTGTTACGGAATAATAATCTCTCTGTAACATAATTAAAACATGAATTAAATCACTGCTTGTCCAAGAAGATGGAAAACTTGAGAAAACGGCGTGGTAATTGCTAGAAATAGACCTTTTAGTTACAAAACAGCGTTTTGTGGTGCCTGTATTTTTATGCCTGGTAAACACCAAGGGCTTTCTGGTTTTACAAACCTGAACGGTTCTGCTTTGTCTCACAAATTTACGATTTGCTTTATGCATGAGCTCTGTGTTTCTTATCGGAGTAACGATACGTTTATTTTAGCGAAGATGGGGGCCTGTAAAATAAACAGTTTTCTTTAGTGCAGTGAACAATAACAGGGAAAAGGATGCAAATGAAAGCCCCCCTGGAACGCTGGTACAATTTTCCTTCCCGGTAACGTGGACATCTCTGTGTGTTTTGGGTGTATTTGTGCCCATAGTGAAAAATTCCCTTTGCACTGGGGACTGACACGGGGCCGTGATTTCATCCTCCATGTGTTTTCTGTCCGTGGCACTGTGTTCCTGACAGTGGCTGGAAATCCCACTCCAGGTTAGTTTATTACCAACCCACTACTGTGTAGTGTCTGAATTTTTCTCCAGTGCCAGAACAGCCTCCAGGAAGCCACATGAAAGTTCGGTTCCCCTTCCCACGAGTGTTCTTAATTTATTCCGAAGTCACATTTCTAATAGCGGGCTCGGGCTCGGGCGCTGTGTGTGGTTTGGGAATTACAGCAGCAAACCACAAAGACAAAAAGCTGCCGGCCCAGATCCTGCAGTTCCTGGCTGTGGAGCTCACTGGCTTCCCCCCTTTTCTGCTGGGGAGAACTTTAAAAGGATTCTGTCAAAATAACTTAGGATCACAATCTGGGCTGTGGAGTGTGGTGGAGGGAGAAAAGATTTCCTGGATAGTTTGGAAATCTTGGTTAAAGAACTGTTGTAAGTCGCTGGGGTGTGTTTTTTGCTGTTCCTTGCTCTGAAGGTCTACAGGGATTTGTGGAGGTGCCCCCTGAGCTGGAGGGTGCATGTTGTGCTTGCACAAGCTGGATCTGGGCTGGAGCTTGTTTCAAACTGAGAGAACAAAATTGGATCCTGGATCCAAACTCCAGAATGGGAAAAGTCGGTGCTTCTGGCAGTGGGATCCCTGTTTGCATTCAAATACCCAAATACCTCCTACACACACTGCCAGAAATGCTCTGCTGAGTATTTAATGTCCGGGTGTTTTCAATAGGTTTTAAAACCAAACATACATTTCAAGATTATTTTTTTGAAATTATCAGTTGCTGGTTCGGGGAATGCCTAATTTTACTGCTTAATCTTCATCCTGTGCTGCAGGAAACCCTCCGGATGCTGGAATAGGTAACATGACTTTATTGTTCCAGCAGTGAGTGAAGTGGTTACCTGAGCAGAAGTTGTCACAGCACATATTCAGAAAATTCATATGAAGATTTTAAGTATTAATTTTTATTAATAAAATAGTTTTGGAAGTGCTCTTTTCATGTAAACAGTGACTTGTGGCAGAGCTGTACTTAGGAATGACCTTTGATTTCCTCTTGCTGTGGTCCCTGCTGTGATCCCACAGAGCCCACACTGGCTGAAGCTGCACCATCCAACCCTCTGAATTTGTGAATTTGTCCTCTCCAATCCTGGGTATCTCCTTGCAGAGCAGGACCAGTGTCAGGGTGGGTTCAGGGAGATTTTCCTCCAGCAATGTGAAGTGTTGAATCCATCCTTGTGTGTTTTGCTTTAGCAACCCCCGCTCCTTTCATAGCAACACTGATGGGTGTCAGAGCAAACCACCCCTTCAGGTGTGCACTTTGATACCTCTCATTGATTTAAACCTCCAAGAATGAAAATCCTGAGCTGGCTAGGTTTGGATCCCAAAGCCTGTTGCCTTGAAGGAATGGTGCCTGCATCCCACACCTCCAGGAGGACTGGAGGCCTGGAAACACTGGGAATTTGTGCTGGGCTATGGATGAGGGGGAATGTGAGCAAAGCACGGTACTGTGGGCAATTATCTGGGCTGTTGGGTGGTGTCAGCTTTTAATTCAAGTTAACAGAGTTCCTGCATGACACTTGCAAAGTTATATTTAGACCACACTGGCGTATATTGCTTGCAGGACTTCATTTTTCTATTTTTAATTTATAGAAGTGCTCATCTTCACATATGGTAACATTTTCTCATTTTCCAGTAATATAGCAGTTTCGACTGTTATATTCTACAGGATATTATGGATTATGTATTAGTCTGTACTTTTCATAAGAGCCAGGATCTCTGCACAGACTTTGACTATTTTGAATGGATAATTTGTACAGTCTTAGCATGTGTTTTTGAGGCTGCTGGGAGGGACAGATTACAGCAAACCCGTAAATCATAGGTAGCTCCATACAGAATGAAGCGCATGGCTTCAAATTAGCAGCATTAATTATCAACTTCAGACAAGAAAGTTCCTTCATCTGTGCTCTGGCTCATTTATAAAGTTCATTTTCTATGTGAGAGATAGTATTGTCATGCATAAAAGATGCAGCAGAGTATTTATCATGGAGACTGCTGTGGTTTTGCTTCACTGGGTGCTCGCTGGAACAGGACTGAATGTTAGATGAGAGCTGGGTGCTCACTCACCTCTCTTTACATCAGCCACGGTGTGGGATTAAAAACAGACCACCTTGTTCCTATCCTTAGATCTGTTCCGTTTATTACATCCTTAGGAGTTTTAATCTACAAATATTTAGGAATGCCGTCATTTAATCACAGAGGAGGAATTCTGCAACTGGTTTAAAGGGGATTTGAAGTTTGGGGCGGAGTGTTTCTTGTAAATACTCTGTGTGTGTTGTTAGGACTCCACATGAGACGCATGAAATCACGTCCACTTGCCCTCTGAAGGACCAGGATGCTGTTGGGTGGTCATCCTCTTCTGAGGGATGGGCTGGGCTGGGAAGATGAATCCATTTGGAAAACATTTCAGACTTTTAGGCTCTGCAGGCAGAGTCAGTCATGTTGGGAAGGGCAGTAGTGGCAGAAGTTGAGATCCTTCAGCACGTGGTCCCTGGGCCCATCCCGACTTCCCAGGTGTTGTGCCAACGTGAGCTCTGCCCATCCATTTTACAAAGGGGGAATATTAAATAGCTTGGAGTTTCATGAGCCTGTTCAGCACTGAACCCCAGAATGGCCAAGGATGATTTTGGAGACAAATCTTTAGAAACCCTTGCAGTTCTAAGTAGCTTTTACTGTCTTTTTACTCCTTCCCTTTTTGTTTTTCTCACTGTCTTTCACACCGTGGCTTGTTGACTCTGGGCTGGAGACAGTGAAACCTCTTTGTCTGCTTGGGTGTAATTTCCAGTGAGAAAATCAAGCTGTTTATGGGAAACCTCTGCAGAGAGGGTGTGTAGGGAATGGTGAAGTTAATGTTTATTTAGTTTGCATTTTAATCATTGCTTTAAAAGTGAATTTGCTTCAGATTTTAAAGAACTTTATAAACTAGGCACAGACATTCTTGGCAAGGAGGCAATTATCTAGATTGTGTTGCTCATCACAGAGTGGTTTTTTTTCCCTTGGTAATTTTTTTCTCCCCCTCATTTGGGAAGAATTATTTGCTAAGGATGAAATTCCATTTAAGCTGACAAATGTTCCTAAGAATTAACTTAAAAAATGTGTGAATATAAGTTAGTTCTTTAAAGAGGATGACGTTATAGCGTTTTTAATGAATGTAAAAGATGCATCCTATAACTTAGAATGCTGTATGGAGACTTCAGGTCCTGACATCTTTAAAATAAACAGAAATGGCATTTAATCAACCTCAGCTCTATTTCATATAAACAGTTATCTGGAAAAAGGAGTTTGTCCTGGCCATTGCCTGGGAGGTGTTGCCATCTCTGCAGTCTCTGCCAAAGGTTTGTAAGAGTGAAGATTTGAACATGAGGTGTCCTGCCTTGAGCAGGTCTTGCTTTTCCCCTTGATGGAGCAGCGTGTCGAGATCAGTTAGGCAGAACTGCTGCTGAGCTGAGCTTTCAGCAGCTGCCTGAGTGTTGGATGCTCTTCTGCCACACCTCCAGCAGCCTCTTTCATACTCAGTCTGTGGTCCTTTGGAAATTGGGAATGGAAATCCTGCTGGGCATGGGGTAGCTTGGAAAGCATCTTCTTGGTGCTGCCCCATGGGGTGTGTGCAGGGAGGTGTGAGCTGAGGGTTTCTGGGAGGGGGTGCTGGAGACCCAAAACTGCTTCTTCACCAGCACTGGAGATGAAAAGCCAATTCCTCTCCCAGATCTGGATTCCAAGTGCAGTGGGGCTCTGCAGGGAGCCTGGGCTTGCTTTGTGTGTGCTGCAGATGTGTTCACCTCTGGAAAAGGGATGCTGCTGCACCCAGGAGGAGGCTGGATTTGTGGAACCTCTTAGTGTTGTACCTACAGGTGGATTTAACAAACCCAACAAACTTAAAGCTCTGAAAAACACCACTGAAAATAATCCCAGGAAATTTCCCAGGGGAAGGGATGTTCTTAGTGGCAATTTGGTGGCTGAAGTCGTTTTGCCTTCCCGGGGTGTAAAGTATGTAGAGCTGAGGGACCTGCTCTGCTCTGCAGAGGAAGGAAGAGGGGCTTTTTTATCATTCAGGACAAAAAGGGGTGTCTGAAATCCAGAGAATCACATTCACCAGCTACCAGCAGCTCATCATTTAGAAGTTTAACCCTATGGCTGCCACCTGGATAAAGAGAAGAGTTTGAATCATGGAGCTGCAGTGGCTGCCTTGGTTTGTCAGCCAAAAATGTGTCTGTCACAGCAGGAGTAACACCTGAAACTCTGTGCAGTTTCAGGTGCGAGTATTTTAATGACAGCTAATCTGCTTTTGTGCTTCAATTACTCTCCTTGGGAGCTCCTGTTACTGCTCTGGAGTAACAAGGAATTTTTATCTCCATTCCCAGAGTAATACATCGATGACATTAAATGGAGGCATTTGAGTAATTCAGTTATTCAACAATATTTTTTAATCACTGAAATCTTGATTTTTGCAATCAATCCTCTTATCCTTGCTTTCTGTTGGATTGATGTAGCTGTTACTTTGGGGACTGGAATCAGAGGAGTTATCTTTTGGGCAGACAAGTGATTGATTTTAGGCATTAGACATTCACCGAGACATTATAAACATTTGCCTTTTCCTACTTCTACTGCAAAGTGACCTAAAGCCTTTCCCAAACAGGTCAGCTGCCTCAAAAAGCTACCAAAACCATCTTTATGCTTTCTTGGACATAATATTTTTCGAGGGGGGGTGGCTGGGCAGTTGGCTGTGTGGAGTAACCTTTCCTCCCCACCATGTGTGCACAACTCTCATTATACTCGTAGGAGAACTACATGTGCATGGAGGAGAAAAATAGGTCCCGTGTGTCAGAGCTGTCAGGAATTTTTTCTTCCACTACATTGCTTTGCTTTCTTTCTACCTACAGGAACTTTGCAGTTTTTGCACCTTGTTATCCGCTGCCTGTCAAATGTCACATTTTCTAATTCCTTATTCTCAGAGCTGCCGTGAAGGTTTCGGGAGGATTTCTCAGCGCTGCGTGTTTTGCTCTGAAAAACCAGCGCCTAAACACACAATTCCAGCTTTAATAGGAGAGGTGGAAGTCAGGGACACAGCAAATACAACGTTATTTTATAGTTTGGTCTTGCCTTTCCTGAAAGGACACACCTTTCTGATGCCTGCCCCATGCCCAGCGTGCACAGCAGAGCTTCGCTCCCCTCTCCCCTTTGTTTAAAAATGTGACACACAAAAATCCAAGCTATAAATAAAAATCATCTCTCCTCGAGTGTTTTAAAAGCTATTTAAAACATTCATATAAATAAAAACCAAGCTGGTGTTTATTCAGCATCTTTGCCCTCCCGGAGAACATTGGGGTCCTTTCAGAGAATTATGCATTTGTGGAGGCAAGTAGAGATAAGTTTCAAAAAAATATTTGGTTTAGTCAGGATCTAGATTTGATAGGGAAAACGAAGCTTGACAGAAGAGGAGAAATCTATTCCTGTGGGTGGAGGTTCAGTAAGAGCATTTTGTAACACACAGTGTTTTAAATACCTTTTACAATCAATGTGAATTAGTTTTTTTAAATAAGTGAGTTGGGGAAAGCAAAGCTTTCCCTCTGCTGTCAGTTTTCTCCATTTTGCTTAAAACTTACCATGCTGTCTGACAACTTTTCGTATTTTTCTCTCCCTTGCTTTCTTTGCTTTCCTTGCTTTTCTGTGGGGAAGATAAAATAGGATTTGTTAAGGAAAGATACAATCTCTGTAGCTGTTGGTGTTGCTCAAGTGAGTTCAGTAACTTTGGTTGCAGTGCCGTTCCCACTCTGGTGACATCGGTAGGCAAAAATGCAGCAGTTGCTTTTAAACTTCTCTATCTGTTCTTGCTGATTTGACTTCAGAATTTTGGGAACCAGGTGACAGATGTGTAAGGTGTTTCTCTCTCTCATCCACAGCTGCAATTGCCTGTGGAGTGGTGACACCACCGTATTTCCAGTGAAACTCACTGTGTGACTCGTAGAAGAATTGATCTCATTTGGGATGGGAAATCCTGGGAAAAAATCAGTGCTTGGTAGTGTTATCCAGGGTTTGGACTCGATTGGGAATGGGGCATAAACTGTTATTTATTAATTGCCTACTGTGTTTTGAGCCCTGCATTAATATGACTTAATCCTGCTTTTTATGTCTGTTTTAATAATAAGCTTTTACACTGACCACAGAGCCTGAAAACCCTTCCCAAAAGGGGGCTGTAATTTTGTTGGGCAGGGCAGCAAATGTGCTGCCTTTGGTGGTGAGACTGTGGTGGCAGGACCTGCCCATCCATGTGCTGCTGGCAGTGCTGCTGCCTATTTTCCTCAAGAAATAGTTGCTAAATGAACAGAATGAATGGACTTCTGTGTGGAATCGATGGCTTGGTGTTGTATAAACAGTTCTTGGGCAGGTGAAGCTCCTGTGGCTGTGAGCAGGGTGAGGAGCACCCCGAGATGGTGAGCTGGCTGCGGGCAGTGGAGCCAGCAGAGAAATCAATACCATTTCTGGCCCTTAATCGTCGTTTGCAAAGGTGAGAGAGGTGCCCCCTGTGTAATAGTGCTAATTGCTGCAGAGAGAACCTGCATTAAGGTTTTGCAAGTCAAGCTTTATTGAGAGGGAAGTAAATCTAACAGGAGGTTTTGTGGAAACGCAGCGATTTCGTACGTATAAAATTCATTTTGTAAGACTTTGTCTTTTCCACTCCGAGGGCTTGTCAGCCCTGCCTGTGGAAACCAGCTCTGCCTCGGAGATCCAGCTCCACCTGTGTAATGTCCTTAAACCACTGCTGGATCCCATGGAATTCTGGTTTTATCTAAAACTTAAATCCATGTGTTACACTCACACGTGCTGAGATTTCCTTTAGGTTTTACTACCCATCATTTATTCTGACATTTTCTGAACGCCTCCAAAACCCCAAATGTATTTGCTCATGTTTGACGCCCAAAAAACTTTATATAAAGCTAGATAATGAAAAAAATTACTTGAGCTACCTTCCCAGCGTGGCTAGAAATTATTTCTATTAATTTTCACTAACATGAAGCGTGAAAATTATAGTTTCTGTATCTCAGAGCCAAAAAACCCCAGTGTTGTAACTTCAGCAGCGCCTTTCCCGTCATCTGTTTTTCTACTTCTCCCTCCTCTATCGTGGCGTGGCTAAAGAAATTCCAGGAAGAAAGCATGGGTGTGAAGGGGCAGAAACCTGCTTGCCTACATCAGGGGTATGTGTAAAATTTATAATCTTGAAAAATCAATGCAATTCAACCCAGGAATATTATCAGATTGCAAGCAAAGTGATTTTACTGAGGGAGGGGGAGGAAATTGCCACTGCTGTGTCTTTTAATCAGAGATTGAAAAGTGTGAGCAAAGTTTAATTTTAAGACTTGGGTTCTTAAAACGTGCAAAGCCCTTGAAATCAAGAGTTTTTGTTGCCTGCAGTGGAATCATCCATCATGCAGCTTTAGATGAGTTAAATCAATAGCCAAAATCCTATATTGCACTGTAATTTAATTAGAATTGTAAATAATTAGGTTGAAATTATAATTCATTATCAGTGCATTAACGTATATGCTTGTCTGAAAAACGTCTTTAAGTAAAGATTCTTTAACTAAACCAAACCCTTTCTATTGAGAAAGAGCTCTGGGAATTCCATTAACTAACACAATTTCGTTCTGTATCTTCTCTGTCAGCAACTTGGAGCATTTCTCAAAAAGATGTGAAAATCTCCTGTTGCTGTTAACATCTGCCACTTAACGTTTCCCATGTTCTGCTGCATTATAAATAATTTATTTTCTCTCTATAGTTTTATTTCAGTGCAACGATTTTATGCAGGGCATTACACGGGGAAGGTGCTGCCTGGTGCAGAGGTGGGAGGGGGTTTGCGTTCCTGGGGTTGGTAATGGTGTTGTAGGGCATAAATCCCAATCCAAACGGAGCCCATAGTGATCTTTTAATTTACTTTTGCCGTGATATTTTAATTGACTCCTGTTAGCTCTGAATTCCCTTATAAGAGATCATATATTATTGATAACCCTTTGTTCCACGGCGTTTCATTGGCAGTCTGGAGCTGTTTCCAGTTGACTAAAGGAAAGAGCTGCTTAATGTGGAAGCTGCTGTGGTTTCCCCGTGTTATTCCTTGCAGTGCCCAGTTTTTTCTTCGGGGTGTTCCGTGTTTAACCTAATTGCTCTTTAGTTTGCAGCCGAGGTTTCCAATGATTGCCGTTCCGACAAATGAAAAATCTCATTCATCCTTTTCCCTCGCCTCATAAAACTATTTAAGAAACCACAAAGACTTGGCCAGCAACTTCGAAATGATAAAATTCATTGCAAGATTAGAGAATTTATCCAAATCTGCGTGTTGATTTTTAATACTCCCAAATTAGATCCATCTTTTTCTGTTTACAAAGAGAAAGCTCCTTCCCCACCAAAGCCCCGGCTGTAAATCACTTGCCGTCCGTCTGGCCAACACCTGATCGCACATGCCATCACCAGGAAGGTTTCAGCACTGTTCTTTATTATTTAATGATTGAAATACTTTTTTTTTTTTTTTTACCTGCTCCCAAGGGCCAGAAGATTTATAATCCTTTGGGGGCCCATGGAGCTGCAATATTTCCTTTCACAGTCGCTCCTACTCCGATTGCGAGCGGTACTTGCAGGGTAACTAATATTGTTTCCTCCTCCTACACTTTCCTTTTCCTGAAGCCATCAGATAACCATTTGTTTGCTCTTTATGTGCTCTTGCAAGAACTCTAAAACACTGGTTTCTTGACTGACCGGATTCTCTTTCACATTTCACATGGTTCTGGTCTGGGGGGAATGCCGGAGGGGATTTGCTTTAGGGATTGTGCTCCCTCTTTATCCTGAAATCTTTGCCTTCCTCTTTTGCAAAGAGCATGTAGGAAAAAGCTGGTTATAGTATGCTTAAAAACCATCATGGAATAAAAGAGAATTGCTGGGAAATTGTCCTTATAGAGGAGATTTTTTAGTATCTGGCATGCGATATTGGAACTTTATGAGGCTTTCTTCGCTGGAGTTGAGAACTGGGAATCTGTTGAGCACAATAACAGTTATATTTTATTATTGTCTTTAATGATATACCTACAGAGCTTTGCATTAAGTAATCTTCGGCATATGAATTAAATAATAATGCTTTTCTCTCACTATAGTGTGTGCAGATAATATGCCAGAAATATTTACAGCAGCTTCTGGACACAATCATCAAATATTTTAGCAATCCCCTGAAGATTGCTGTTGCTTAACACCATGTGCTCTTTCCATTTTTGTAAAGTCTTTCAAAATGAGAAAGAGAAAGAAAGAAAATGAAAAAAATATGAAGAAATGTAATATAAAGTATGATGTTCAACTTGGAGATTATCTCTGGGAATGAAGTGTCATCTCTTGGAAAGCCTCATGAGATCAATGAAATTATGCAGAATTGAACACCTTAGGTGAAGCATTTTAGGAAAATGAGTGGCAAAGAAATCTGAATCAACTGATGGGACTTTTTAAAAAATATCTTTAAATATCATATCACTGTCTGGATACCAAAATACGTTATGTTTAAGATGAGAGCACTTTGCATGCTCAGGAGTGGATGGGGGAGCGTGTGGTACTTCATTCCAGGATATAGGAAATCGTGTGTCTGCATTAGGGGAAAAATTCAACATCATATTACATATTTTCTTGAGAGAAAGAGCTTTCACAAGAAGTGGTTGTGAATTGAACCAGCTTTCCCTTCTGCATCATCAACAAACACCGTTATTGGAATCCCGAATCCCATATATTTGTCTGATACCCTTTTTAGTTATATTCTCAAACTTGTGAGCAGTAGTGCACATAAACCTCATTTATTTTTAGTATTTTGTCTCTCTCAAAATCTCTTCTGTTCTTCCTTCCACGTTGTGACACCGATCCAACCAAAACCTCGCTCTTGCGGCCTTTTTTATTTGATTTGGAGTCGAAAAACTGCAGTCCTAAATATTGTTTCGGGTAATTGGATGACATAAAAAGCATAACTTATTAAACAATTCCCTTCCTTATTTTGTTACAGTAATATCTAGAATTTAATGTGTTTTTTCCTGTGGATTTTTTTGTTCCACCGCTTATAAATTTAAGCGTTAGTATGTGGTACGGACTCAATTTCCTCGTAGCTTTTATGGGTTTAATTACATTTGAGGCCTTAATTTGGTTTAAAAAATCCTGCTTCCACACTCATGGAAACTGGAGAAAATCAATTTTTCGCAGTTTCTGCTCCTTGTCCAAACTATGGTGGTGCACAAGGAGGCTTCCTAAAATCCCACTGAACCTTTACCCTCGTGCTTTTGACTGCCTTGGTCCTACCAAGGGATCCAAGCAGGGACACGGATGGTCCAGAGCAGCTTTCCCAGTGCTGAGTAGAACTTGAAATATTGTTTGAATCAAATATCTGGAATCCTGGATGTGAAAACCTCTCCCTGAATTTTTTAGGTCTTGATTCACTTTAATTTGGGGATGGCAGGGAAAGGAAGGGCTGCTGCAAATCGCGTCGGGCTCTTGGGCTGGGAAGTGTAAATGCCTCGAAAAGCTGAATTCAGTTTTGTTTGTGAGAGTTGTTTTTTATTTCATTTCTTTTCCAATCCACTATGAGAAGTAGAAAAGGTTTGTATTGCTCTACTGGCATTGCTCAGATCCTGAAGGAGCAGTGAAGTCTCATAGCTCAGGTAATGGCTGTGAAAAGTCATGGGTTTTTGAAGTTGTTTGGGGTGTTGGATTTCAGGCAGTAAAGTGTTTGCTGCTGCTGGTAATTCTGCTGCTTGTTTTAAGCAGTGTTTGTATTTTAATTCTTATATGTGGTGATAAATAAAAAGTGTGTATGCCTTGCTTTCAGGCACTAAAAAGCTCAGGACCTGATTCCTACCAGTGGCACTGGAGCATCCCTTCCTGGGGCACATCCCGCTGCAAATGCAACAACCTTCCCCTGCCTCTCCTTTTCCCATCATCCTGAAAGGTGGCAACACACAAGTGACTCTTTCAAAACACAGAAGCTGTTCTGATACCACATCACAGGATTTCACAGGGATATTTTCTTTTCCTTTATTCCCTCCCCTTTTTGAGAAGCAGGCAGCAAGTGGCACACAGGCCAACTGGGATACTGGGAAAATGCTCAGCATCCTATCCATTATGCATGGCAAGTGTCCTTCATGCTGGGGGACACATCAGCAATTTCAGAGCTTTCAGCAGCTCCTCCTGTGGTCCCAGTCCTGCCCGTCTGTCACGCAGCCTGCCAAGGTTGCCCCATCTCTCTTTCATTTGATACGGGCTGGGAATGACAGGCAGGGGAGCGAGGGCGGGCGCTGGGACTCCAAGGCCAGCTGCTGAAAGCTGTCAGGATCTTGCCAGCTCATCCCCTAAATGAAGATCTTCCATCATGGTCTTTCTCCAGGGCTGGAGACTTTTCCAACTCCGCCGCGTGCTTTTGCAGAAGGCCTGAGCAGGATTGCCTGTTGGTAGGGATGAAAGGCATGGCAGGGAGTTTCCTCTCTGTGCCTTTGGCATTCAAAGGCATCTCTGCTCTGTGTCATCCCTTCACACCCTGCAATTGTTCAAAGCCACCTTCGTGTGTCCCTTTACACCGTGATCTCACACTTTGCTTTTCCATTATTTACTGTGTGCCATCTGTTCTATGCTCTGGAAAGCTTCGCCAGTGCTGTTGGACAGCCACGCTCCTTCTCTTTCCCCCCTGGGTCCCCCTGATCCCCCAAAACTCCCTGTTCTCAAGGCACAGGTTGAAGTGAGCTGTAAGGTTTCCCCACATCCTGCTCCCGTTTTGGCTGCCCTATTAGGGCAAAGCCCTCTGCTCCTCCCTTTTAATAACAAGTAGAGTGCTGACAGTTACAAACCTTTCCATGTTGCCAAGAGTGACGGGATTAGTTTATAAACCACTCCATCAAAAAATAAAAATTAAAATTAAAAGAGTCCCTTTGTGTTGGTGTAGCATTAGGGGCACACATGATTTTTCACTTTGTAATCCAAGGCAGTAGGAACTGGTTCCCAGTGTGCAGTTTCCCTCTAAACTTACGACACAGTTATGGGACTTTTGAGTCGGAAAAAAACAAACCAAGGAAAGCCCACCCCAAAAAAACACCCGTCCTGTGTGGTGTGCTGGGTGTGTTAGTGGGGCAGCCCATAACAGGGGGAAGGCAGACCTCACGTCCCCATAAAAAGAGATGTCTTGTCCCAAGACATTTATTCATTCAACTGTGTTTATCCTGCCTCCCCTACTCACCCTGCGGGGAGAGCTACTACACGAGTAGTCCTATTTTTAATAGGAACATTCATAAATAAATTAGCCTCAGGGGAGGCCAGGGAAGAGGTTACATCTGTGGTTATAGATGAAACAGTTCCACGAGGGCAGGATGAGATTATTTACTGCCTCGTTCTGTATTTCTGCTCGTTCCTTTGAAAGGCACAAAAGCCCCGCCAACGTCAGCGCCGAGGGCGGCTCGTTCTGCAGCCGAAAATCCCAATTTAAAGGGGTGGCAGTGCACAGTCCTGCCCTTCTGCTGGAACAGGGGCACTTGGCCGAGTGCTTCCCTTCCCTGGGTGCCCCAAGGAGGTAATGCCTGTGCTGCTGATAAACCCAACAGGTGCCAGGGCTGGTGGGTGCTGGAGCCAGTTGGCTTGGTGCCGGCAGCGCACAGTGGCTATATTGTGTCTCTAGGTTTTTGTGTGCTTCCATGTCCTTGTGAGGGATGGGATAACCCAGTTGAAATACATACTTCAACTCCTGAGGGATTAAGTGTGTTTCCTTTGCTTTACAGTTCAGAATTTTACAGTTTCTTTGTTTGGGGGTTCTCAGATTGCTTAATGATTTTTTTCCCCTCCCTGTTTTGCCCAGATGTGTACAATAGCAGTATTTGAACCTTACTAGGTTTGCCAACTTTATTACTCAACATATGGTATATCCTTTTATTTTTGTCTAGTATATCATTCTTCTGCTGAGAAATCCCTTGATACGGACTTTTTCCTTATTATTCTTCAATGGTTTGGTTTGTAACCCTTCTGCACTCTGAAATTCAGCTTTTTGCCAGTGATTCAAGGAGACAAAATGTCAGATGTTTTGCTTCTGTCTGAAAAGTATTGTTTACGCTGTCACTTACTGAAGTATCACGATCGATTAATGTTAAAAAACCCCTTCCCCACCTCTCCCTGGGCAGCTGTTGCTCTCTGATGGAGGAGGAACACAGGAGAAGGCTGGAGATCAGCCCAGGAGCATGAGGTGCATCCAAAGCCCACGTGTGGCTCCTTACAAGGGTGTTGGCCATGCTGGAGAACCCAACCTGGTGAGGAGGATGAGCCCACACAGATCTGCTCAGCCAGTGCTTGGTGGTGTTGGGGTGCACCTTCACCCCAGCTTAGATTCTTGCAGAGTTTTGGGGGTTCATTGTTTTCTTCCACTTCCAAAACATCCTTCGCTCCAAGCATTGTATCTGCATTTTGAAGTTGTTTATGAGCACATAACAGTCCATCCAGACCCCTGCATGTGTGGCTCATCCTTCCATGGTTATTCTGTATTTATAGTGACCAGCATTTGCAGGGAATGTGAGCAGGGATTGTTTTCCTGGTAGGCTCAGGAGCGGATTCTTTTGTGGTTTACATCTCTATAACTCAATTAAATGGCATTAGGATAGACTTACATCAGCTGAGTTCTCCGCCCGGAGTCAAAGTATAATTCTTAATAATGATGGTTTTACAAGTGATTTTTCTTTGTAAAATTTTATTAGTGTTTTCTTCGGAGTGGTTCCTTAAGCTTTTCTTCCTTCATAATAAAGTCTGCCTGTAAGAGAGTTCAGACTAAGAATATTTTGCTCGAGAGTGAGTCAGAGGCTCAGAATAATTTGTAGTCCACAGAAACTATCCCCGATGCCCCATTCACATGATAACTCTTGTATAAGCTTCCCAATTCAGTTGTAAAGACACAAATCACTTCAGTTCTACAATTTGTTTCCCACACAATGGGAATAACACATGGCTTTCTCTTGGCAAATATTTTGCTAATGTTTGTATCTGGGTTTGGAAATTATAAATTGCTGTCTGGTGCTAATTGCTGTTAATAATAAAAGTAACAACTGCTCAGGTAATCTTCCATATAATGAGGAATAAAAATAATTTCCTTAAATCATTCCTAATATTCACAGTGGAATGGTTGTCATGTTGTTATATGCCTTGAGAAAAGGGATTAAGTTGTGTGCAGCAGCTACCAAGAATGTCAGGCGTGTATCAGACAGGGAGACCCAGAGCAGAAAAATCCTTTTATTTTCAATTTCTATAAAGAAGGGGTAGACCAAGATGTCCTCTATTTTGCTGTTAAAATATACATTGTCCAAAACACTATTAATATCTGGCTCTGCTGGAATTCAACAGTTGACTTCCCAACAAGTCCAGTTATTTGGGAGCTGATGCCCAAACCACTGAGCTCTCATCCCCAGCGTAATTAATTCCTGACCTTTCAGCATAAAGAGGTTTGTTGAGCTTTTGGTTGCCGTACTTGGGTTATCCCATTGGTGATACCTATCAGGATGTCTGCTGCCTCTTCCTGCAATTATTTCCACAGCAGGCACTCAGGCTTGGGGTTTTTTTTGCCAGGCTTTCCTTTCTTCCAGGCGTTTAAATTAATAACTGTAAACGAGGGTGGCTGGTTTGCTCACCAGTACTGGGGATGAGATGAGCCATAAAGACAAGGCACGGGGAGCTGGATGGTGGTTATTTGAACCATAGTTCAGGCAGATGTGGAGGCAGAGAATCCAAAGTGTATTTTAAAAAGAAATAGTCCTTTCACAAAGGCACCGTGTAACAGCTGAAATGTGACTGAAATGTGGGTTGGTGGCTGTGATAAGTGAGGACCAACATCAGCCATTGTTGTCACTCCACTACAACTTCCCACACTGAAATTTCTCCTTGAGATTCTTCCTCAGCATTCCTGCCAGCCTGAGAAGCTTTACTTTGCCACTGGAAAGGCACCTGGCACGTGTTGGGGTCCTGCTGGGCACTGTGCTGCCAGAGCTGGGCAGAGCTGCTGACACCTCACGCTGCTCCCGCCGGGAATTCCTCAGCTCCTCTGCTGCATCCGAGCCCAGGGTGGGGCCGAGCCCACTGTTACAGCTGAAACAGCATTGCAGGAGTAACACACAGGATTTATTTTTGCTCCAATAATAATATAAAAAGGTATTTTAGTGTGTTCTGGTTTTAATGTGTCACTTGGAAGTCCTCCTGTCCAGCTCGGATCCTTGGGAAGGCTCATCCTCAAGTGCTGGTGCAAAATCTTGGATAGCACCACAGGTTCTTTGGTGGCAATTTCCACCCAGCATGTATTTATAAATGGCTTGATATGAAAAAATAAAATTGGATTTAAAACTTTATAAAATCACAAGGGATTCTCCTTAATATAATTGTACATCTTTTACTGCTATATTTTTAATTAGAAATATTAGTGGCTGCATTTGGTGGAGACCTATTTTGGATTGGAGATCTCTTTGGGTTGGAGACCTGTTTTGGGCTGGAGATCAATTTTGGGTTGCAGTTCTCTGAATTCTGGGGCTTTGGGTGTGTGTGCCTAAGTCACACCCTTTACCAGTGGTGGTAGCTCTGCACTTCTTGAGGAGATGTTAAATTCCCATCTGGATATCGGTTGGTAGGACACAATTTGTCTCTGATAAACTATTCAAGGCCAGGCTGGATGGAATTCTGGGCAACCTGGTCTGCTGGAAGGTGTCAGCTTCTGTAATTTATGAAAAACTTCTGAAAAATATCCAGGAGGATTCATCCTGTGTTCACAATTTCAGTTTTATGATGGGACATTGTGCTGGGATTCGAGAGTAATCCTGACCAGCCCTGTCCCCACCCGTGCTGGTTTTACAGCAGACATTGCCAATTGCTCCATGAATTTCTGTCTCCTCACATCCAGCTTTTCTTCTGATGTTCAATAAATCTCACAGCCACTGCAGTCTCCCCAAAGGTTGCTCAGTAACAGACATTTATGGGAACGTTCTCAAAAATAACAGAAAACTTGCAAGTTCCTGGAATTGCCTTTGGCTTTTGCCATGATTCAGTGTGCCATTAGCACTTTTTATTTACTAATGCCACCCCATCTTACACATACTTGGGTGGCTGTGCATTTATATAGATGTCTTTCCAAAGGATGACAAACCAGGAAAAGAATTGAGTTAGACTGTTTCATGAAACTTTCCAGCTTGGGAGGCATGAGGATTTTTTCCAGCCACAGGCAGGATCTTTGTGAGGCACTGGGCTAATTTAGATTAAGAGGTGATGCTTGGCCTTGGTGAGTTCTGGATTTAAATAGGTAAGTGTGGGAATGAAAAAATAGGAACATGAAGGGACTTCTTCAGGATCACTCTGCGGGCTATTAATACCTGACCTAGGTTAAGAGCCAGGTTTTTTCCTTTCTAGTTGAGAGTTTTATCTACTCTTGGATCAAGCCTGAAGGTTTCTCAGGCAGAAAGAACAGAAAAGGAAAAAAAAAGTCTCCTTTTCTTAGAGCATGACTGTGCAGTAGTGTGAATAAGGCAAATGCAATCTAGGCTGTCTCCAGCAAAGCATTTCCATGGAGGTTGGGAATTATTAATGCCATTAGCAGATAGTCATCTGGAAAACTGCACTCTTCTGGTCTCCCATATGCAAGAAAAATTAATTCAAATGGGAACAGGTGCTGAAAAGGACTTGCTTGGGATGTGGGAGGGAAGGAGGAGCCAGACTGACAAGAGGTGGCTTGAAAGAGCTTGACCTGTGTGGCCTGGCAGGAGGAAAACTGGTGTGGATCTGACTGCTCCATAAATATATCCAGGGGTAAGTACCAGGAGGGAAAGGACCTGGAGAGCTGTGTTGGCAAAAGAACTGATGGGCAGAAATTAGCTGTGTGGAAATTTAAGCTGGAAATGAGATGAAGGTTTCCAGCAATCATAAACTTTTTAGGAATTTATGAACCAGTGATCCCTTGTGCATCCCATGGTTCCTGTGCTTCAGGGGTAGCTCAGCCCCATCCCCTTTATTTAGCACGGGGTGGGACTTTGTTCACCCCCACTTTGTTCAGCCTCCTCAGGAAGGGTGAGTAACTCGCTCAGGGTTTACACCCAGCTGTTTAAAACAAAGAATTCCCATAAAAGCCTGGCCTGTTGTATTGTTTCATACCAAAAAAGTGTGTGTTGTTTAATAGGTCCGTTATTTGCCTATTTTTATTCTCTAATAAAGACTCATTCCGTTTGGAAATCTGGTTTGGGGGATTTTTTCCCTATGAGTGGCTCTGACTGAATTTAAAACACACATTATGCAGAGCAATATTCCAAACAGCTAAAATCTGTCACGGTCCTTCAGCCCAAGGAGCTGATAGATCTGCCTGGACCGAGAGACTTAACTGTGTAAAAGAACTGAGAGCTTGGAGGAGCTGCCCAGGGTCACCTTTGGGGTTTGCACATCCTCCTGCTGAGGGTCCCTGGCCCCTGGCAGAGCTCAGAGCTCTCCTCCATCCCCGAGGGTCTCCCTGCTCTCAGAGACCCTGCTGATTGATGGTGCCACCTAATTTTAAATTGCAATTGAAGCCTATTAGTCTGTGATCGCTAATCAGAGGGAAAGTTGTTTTTTTGGTGGCTTTTATTACTCATTCCACTTTGTCCATATTAGTTACAGGCATAATGTGATTGCTGTTGTGCTTTGCCGATACACAGCGTTCCCCAGGGGATCCCCTTCACTACAATCCAGATTCCCCTGTACAGCTTGACAGGTTGCTGTTACAGCCATGGAATGCTTCTAATACTTTATAGCTCTCGATGCAAAGAAACTTTTTATTATTTTCATAGGTGAGGGTGACATAAATGTTAAAGTGCCTCCTGTTACTCGATATTTAATTATGAAAGCATCCGCTGGAAAAATAGCATGAGCCTGCTGTAATCAGCACTGGGGCAGACCTGCTAATCTTTTCATTTGGTCTAGACATCAAGGATGCTTTGTACTAGTCTGGCTGTAGCCTGACAATCTAAGACCTTCTGGACTGAAAGTTTCGTGACTCTTTATGAAGGGAAAAACTCCTCCATAAAACCCCTTAGGTTTGCTTATTCGTCTCCCAGCTGATAAATGCCTGTTTGATTAGTTCATGGAAAAGGTATTTGGATGAACCTGAGCGTGGAGGCAGCTTGGCTGTGTGTTCGAGCCCTGATGTCTGGGACAGTGGCAGCCCCTGGGTGTCAGGATGAGGCTGCTGCTCCTTTCAACTCACTCAGATAATTCTGATTAAACGGTGTTTCCATGTTACTTTAGAAAAAAAAATATTTAATTACTTGCGTTCCTCAAGAGATCCCCAATCCTTGGAATTCATTCAGAGGAGGAGAATGTGTTTTCTTGTGCTTTTCTCCTCTTTTTATTGTTAAATGGCAGCAATTCTCCTTGCTGTCTGTTTTAAAACAATTTCAAGATTCTAAATAAACACCAAATTAATTGCCAGCGGTCTGTTTTCCCAAACCTACCCACATAGTTATTGTTGATGCATCAGAGTCCAGTTTTATTCTGTACCATGGTTTGTGTCAGACCTCAGCATCT
Source organism: Anabacerthia variegaticeps (assembly GCA_035583185.1). Classification (NCBI taxonomy): domain Eukaryota; kingdom Metazoa; phylum Chordata; class Aves; order Passeriformes; family Furnariidae; genus Anabacerthia; species Anabacerthia variegaticeps. The sequence goes on along the minus strand of JAWWEW010000042.1, from coordinate 11,769,763 downwards.
TTAATTAAGGAGTGGGTGGGAGGGCAGCAGCCAGAGAGGGAGGGAATCACCTGTAAGATGCTTTGGGAAAGTCATTCGGGGTCAGAACACAGAAATTCTGTCTCAACAGTGGCCAACACCGAATGCCTGAGGAGGAGTAGAAGAATATAAATGAGGTCTTATATTTTTGATGAGTATTTTAGTTCTTTGCATGGAAAAAAATGCAGATTTTATCTCACCTGGAAGGATTCCAGTGGTGTCTAAAGAAAAATCACTGTCTGAACAAAACCACTGTCTGGTCTGGCACAGCTCTGGGATGTGCCTGGGCTGGCCCTGCTGGGGATGGAGCAGGAGCAGCTCCTGGCCCATTGATACTGAGGTAAAGCCCAAGTGCCCCAAGATCTGGTGTTTCCTCACAAATAAATGACTGTGACATTAAGAAAATCCAAGCTGGGAATGTGCAGTGGGGTTACCTTCTGTCCCCTAAATATGAAGGCAAATCCAGCTGTGCCAGATGTGGGAATCCAGGGAAAGGAGGAGGTGGAACCCCGAGGGGCTGGGATGGAGCTGCCTTGCCAACCTTGCTGGTTCATCCTTGGTTTGGTTTGTGCTGATTTCCTGTAGCACCACGGCCTGGTGGCAGCAGAGATACCCATGTTGTGTGTTTGGAGAGTGTCAGGGAAGGGCTGGGTACAAATCTCCTGCACTCCCAGCCCCACTTGCCTTTTTTCCTCCCCCAAAAGAATAAAATGCACGAGTTTATACTCCCCTTATTTGTGGAGAGGAAAGACAGGCAAACACAGCAAAATTAGATAACGTTTTCATTTTGTCTTTGCCATATTTTAAACAGTCAAGGAGGAGAAACAACCCTTTGAAATATGTCTCTATTAAGTATATAGAGGTGGGCAGGCCCTGGCACAGGGTGCCCAGAGAAGCTGTGGCTGCCCCTGGATCCCTGGAAGTGTCCAAGGCCAGGCTGGACAGGGCTTGGAGCCACCTGGGACAGTGGGAGATGTCCCTGCCATGGAACTGGATGATCTTTAAGGTCCCTCCAGTCCAACCCATTCTGTGATTCCAGTGTTCTATATCCATACATGCAGTTTGTTTTGGATACTGTAACTTCTTGGAGCAACATTTTCTTTCCTTTCTTCCATCAAAGGCTGTGTTTGTAAGAACTGAGAGGTGCTGGGCAGCGACAGGGGTGACAAAGGTGGGATTTGACTGAAGATGAGGAACACCCTGAGGCTTCACTGGGTCTCTCTGTGACATCTCAGTGTTTGCAGCCCACCGTGCCTTTCTCTTCTCTTTCAGCTTATCAGCTCCTGGTGCCAGATTATCTCCCTGCCAGCTTTTAGAAGCTCGGCTTAGTTGTCAGCAGCTTGTCTGCTAATAGGCACAACTGTTCTCCATCAAGGCTGTCTGAGCAAAGCATCTGGAAATGTGGAAATTCAGAGGAAATTTCGCTGCTGAAACCCAACGGAGCAAACCCAGGCAGGTTGGGAGAAGGAGCTGCCAAACTATAAATATTTATGTACTAAATGCATATGCTGGTGCGTAAATGAAGTGGTTGTAAAGCCTATGAGCAATCTTGCAAGCTTGCTTTGGGTAGGGATTAGTGGAGAGAATGTATTTTAAACCTTCATTTGTACGAGTGTGTGTTTAGAGAGACGTTGCCAAGGAGTGGAACGGGGCGGGTTCGAAGCCCAGCGGCGTCTGCTGGGACAAGGCACTTGGTGCAAAGTTCCTTCTGCCTGATTGCAGTTATTCTATTATTGAGTTAGTTGTAGTTTCTGCTCCTGGCTCCACAGTGGGAGCTATTTGTGTAATTTCTGATTGGTTTTCAGAAGTGGAATCTTTTTCCTATAGGGAAGCTGAGAGTTGTCCCTCAAATTGTCGGCGCTCTGTAGACAAGAGTAGAGTTTAGCAAAAACTTGTGTTTACGAAACCCCACGACTCTGTCAATTATTTTCATGATGTGTTCAGTGTGCAAATGACCTGTAAAATGTAACTAGATTTATTTCTAATTTTAATACTTCTGTCATGTGGATTAAATAAGTAGGTGGTCTGAGCATTACCTTCTGCACCAGAGGTTTTGGTGAATACCTGTGCCCAGCTATTCATAAATTTCAATGGCTATGTTCATCGAATTCGGGGGGGGGGGGGGGGGGGGG
>JAWWEW010000042.1:11749861-11761892 GCA_035583185.1 Anabacerthia variegaticeps | reverse complement strand
GCAGTTTTCATGACTGAACACCTCATAAGGGCCTGGTTTTATATTTATTAGTATTTCGTTTTTGTTACATTATCTTCTCAGCAAAATAGGATTTTTGTGAGAAAACACAGGCTCATCAGTGGTCACCCAGCCTGGTTTTCAGTTGCTAAACCAGGAGGTTCACGTTTTGTGTCCCATTTTAAGTGTTGGCCATCAGGTATGTGGAAGAAATGAGATTAAAATTCGATTCTAAGAGGAAGGCAAGAAAAAATTTGTGTTTGTTGGGTGAAATAGGTAAAGTCTTTTGGTGTGAATGCCCTGTTATTTAATTAGAAGTTATTCACAGAACTGAAGACCACTTGTAGTCCTTAATTACTGTTCATGCCTTGCTCACTGCAGCAGGCTGGGACACACGTGGTCGGTCCCAGGGGCTTTCCTTCCACCCTCCCTGCATTTCCCCAGGTGCCACGAGCACATCCACACCAGCAGAGCTGGTTGTTCATCCCAGTTGCCAGTGGCCTGTTCTGGGATGTGTCCATCCTCCTCTCCTTTGTCCTGACCCCTCGCTCTCCGGACAAGCCCCATGGATGGAGCAGCGTTAGGAACACTCCTGCTCTTCAGGCTCCTTGTAATGGCACTTGTGATATCTCCAAAGCATCGTGTTTGGCTGAAGTGTTGATGAAGAGGCCACCAAGCTGTGAGAGCTCAGGGACTGCTTGTTTTGTTGGTCAGAGCCACCGTGGGGGATTTGGATGAGCTGAAAGCAAACACAGAGCAGCGTGGCCTGCTGCCACTGAGGGGCACTGAAATAAGTGCCATTTACAACCTAAAAAAACACATTTTGGGAGCAGGGGGTGCATCTGGAAAGTCACACACTTGTGAGTGGTCAGGGGAATAACAACATGTCACCTGCCAGCACAGCAGGTCAGTCCGAGGTGACACATCACTGCTAATTGAAGTCTGCGAGTGTTTGCCTTCTCCATCCTGAAAATATGTTTCTGAAGGGACAAGTATCAACATTTTCTTCGCAGTTTCCTCCTGTTCTATTCCCTGTACAGATCCATGAGTTCAGAAATGCTGGCTAATAAGTGGAATGTGTCTTTTGTGGGAAAAAAAATAATAAGTTAAAGTGGGAGATGCTTTCTGTAGCAGAGCTTTGTGGGTTCGTGGGACAGTCTGGGCTTTCACTGCCCTCCTCTATCTGTAAGTAACATTGTTCAGGCTTGCATCAATCTTGGTTTTAATTAGAATCCTCTTTGAAATGGAAAATATTAAAGCAGATCTATAGCAAGACTGGGAACTGCAGAGCCAGAGGGTTTTTCAGATACTGCCTTAAAAAAAAAAAAAAAAAAAAAGAAAAAGCTATTTCTAATCCTTAAAATATTTGCCTTGCTTTATTTTCATATCTTGAAGACAAACAGGTGCTGTGTGCCCTTTATGATTCTCAAATATACAATCTCCAAGCCAGCAATCTCTAAAGCCTCCCCTTGTTTGTACAATTAGGGTGGGATTTTGGGAATCACTCAGTGTTGGTCTGTCTGTGCTCTCATTGAAGTCAAACTGCCACTGACTTCAGTGAGAATCGCGTTAGATCAGTGCATGAGTGCTTTTGAAAATCCTTCCCTCTGCATTTTTTTTAGTCACATCTGTGTACAATTGAGTAAAAAGACCTTTGTAATATGCTTTAATTATTCTTTGTTGTTTTCATATAAAAGTGATTGAAAGGAAACCAGAAGGAAACCTATAATAATAATCCTGACTTTGATCTTATTTACCGTAAATTATACGTTATGTTTTTCTTCTCCGCTTATGTAATTATATATTACTTTATGACAATATAAGATAAATCACTGAAAACATGAGGAATAGAAATAATTAGGTAATATGGAGGGGAAGAGCAGTCACAGAGGAAGGAACTCAGTGCTTCGTGGTCTGATGGGTTTCCAGTGCTGCTCCCAGCAGCTTTCCTTCGCCTGCCTGGGAACATCAGGAGAATTCACATGAAAAACTAGTGCTGAAACCTGAGGAATTTGGAGCATCCAAATTACCCTTCCCAGGAAACCTCAGGTTATTGTCCAGGTATCCAGACTCTGCCCTGCCCCTGCTCCCTCCACCTGGTTTTGGTCCCCTCTCTCTTGAATTCACGCGCCTTTTTGGTTTCCAGCGAGGGTTTCAGTGGTGTTTCTGATGAACTGCTTGCTCTTGGGCACTACCAAAGACAACCAGAGAGAGTCAGAGCTTACTGTAGCACAGGGGAACTGGCAGAACCTCAGAAGCACCTCACTCAACACGACCAGTATTGGCAGGACTTGCCCTATAGAGCCCTGGCTGGAGGAATTCAGTGCAGTGCTCAAGGGGGGAGTCCAGCTCTACAGGGCTTTATTTGTATGGTGGGAAAATGTTTGCTTGGGTCTGTCCCAGGAGATCTTCGCTGAGGAGGAGCTTTGGCCACCACCTGTGGCTCATCTCCACCTCCTCCTGTGGTGCAGGGCAGAGGATTTTGGAGCCCAGGAGGACGTGACTGCTCCACTCCTCAGTGCTGTAGGTTCACCTGAACTGCCCTTCTGAGAGAAATACGCCGATCCAGAGGGCAACTCTGCTGGCAAAGAGCACACGGAACCCTGGGGTGGTTTTGCAAGGGGAGGACCTCAGAGCTGCCTTGAATTAAATTGTCTTTTAATAGCAGGGTTCCATTCTGTCTTTAGACTCCGGGGATTATCAGTTCCGCTGTAAATATGTGTTTAGCATTAGAGTAAAATGTTATGTCAATACATGGCACACTGGTTGCCTGTTCCAGCCGCCGCTGTTTCCACCACGTGTCACCGATTAGAGCTGGGCCTGGCCAGGGGCCAGGCTGGTGCTTGATACACTCTAAATCCAAAGTGGTCTATGAGGGACGTTTATTAGCTGGAGTGTGGCTGATCTGTTTGATAAACTCCATGGCATATTGTTCCCCTTAGTGCACTCTGTTGGTGTTTCTGTGCGAGCAGCAGTGAAGGTGTTGGACTGTCACAGCTCAGTGGTTACAATTTCTCCTGCAAGAATGACCACGGGTGGCAAATGCAGCGTGTGCTCAGGGCTTTCTGTCTGCTCCACTGGCCTAATTAACTGCAGTCAGGTCACTGTCCTGGCAAAGTGAATAGCTGGTGTTGGTTGGTGTTCTTCCTCCAGAGGGTGGTGGGCACTGAGCAGGCTCCCCAGGGCAGTGGGCACAGCCCCGAGGCTGCCAGAGCTGCAGGAGGGTTTGGATGATGCTCTGGGGCACAGGGTGGGACTGTTGGGATGTCTAGATGAATCTTGTGGCTCCCTTCCAGCTGAGGGTATTGTGTGATTCTGTGAACTGATGGAAGGAGCAGGAGGTCACCCTGTGAAGGCTCAGGACATCCCCTCACCTTCCCCTGTCTTTAGTTCAGCATGTCATGATGCCATCTGCATCTGCAAGGTGATGCTGTGGAAATCTTGGCTTAGTCCTAATAAAATTATTAACCTGTGAGTCCCCCGGGAGGTCTGAGTGCTCAGCTACCCTCTGCATGCACTGCTGCTTCCAGGAGGCAGCCTGAAATTTAATGTTCTTTAACATCTCACTTAAAAACAAAGTGGAAACCAACGTGAGGAAGCTGAAGGACAGAAACCTCATGGGTGTAAACAGCTCAGAGCGGTGATGTGACAGCTACTCTAGGAACTGGGAGATGTTTAAGATATAATTACTGTATATTAACGAGATGAGATCTGCACAAAGAGCCTGATGAGCCTGCCAGGGAAATAAACCACAAAATACTGGCTGGCCTGATTTATTTTTTTTCCCGTCGTCATGTTTTAAGTGTTCATGCATACTGATTAAAATTTAGGTTAGGGTCTGCAGAGCTGTTGCCAAGTTTTGTCACTCAGGGCTTTTTAGATGCTGTGGATTTAACCCTCTGTCTGCCCTTTTGGTGGCCAACTTCCCAGATACTGAGGGCAGATAATGTTCTGCCGTGTCCAGCTGAACTGATGCATTCAGGCTTCCTAAGGAAAAAGCCTCTTGAGTGCTTCTAAAATATTTATTTATCCAGGAGTCATCTTACTGAATTTACTCGTTGCTCAAACAGGCAGGGCTGTGTTGGCCTGGCATGAGATAATATGTTTGACTTCGCTCTTTCATTCCTCTGGAATGATATTTGAGATGCACGGGGGTTTTTCGGTTTTTCTGGAATATCAGGGGAAAATAATTTCAAGTGGAGAGAGAATTTTACTGAACATCTGGGAGCAAAATGGAAAAAGTTTGATAAATGGCATCTTGCTGACATGTAATAGCAACTAGCTCAGTGAAAGAATCTAGGGCACTGCAAATAGAAGGCTTTTCCTTAACTGGGGTTCAGTTGGAAATGTCGCTCCGTGCGTACCCTTGACAGGAACAGATTATTCTGATTGTCAGATTGAAAAAAGCGAGAAAATTCAGACTTAAGTCATGCAGTAATCTTAATTTCAGGAGCAGCCGTGTCTGTATACAATGGAGACAGACATTTTTTGACTACTTAAGTCGGCAGAGGAGATTCCTGTTCAAAATTTATATTCTCTTCAGAGGTTGACTGCTATATTAAATATATGGAAATATTTCATGCACTGAGCATGGCATTGTCAGGCTGTGCTGATAACTCAACTGCGTAAGTTTAAATTCTTTCAGGTGTTGACTGTCCAACTGTTCTTCATTTTCATCATTTAGGGTTTAAAACTTGCACAGTATTTACATTTTATCCACTGCACACGGATACCTTTATCCATAAGCTTAAATGCTCTCAAATGAGCCAAAATCTCCTCAGACGCACTGGAAGTAACTCAAAGCAGTCAGACTTTGCAAACAAGAAATCAAAATTGTGACTTAAAAAAAAAACCCAAGCATACCCAGGATATTTTCCAGGGAACAGACTGGAGCTCTACAGATTTTTTCCCTTGTATTACCCTGCCAGGCTGATGTCAAATGACATTTTTTTCTTCATTTACCGTAATCGTCCCTGAAATGTAACAGTGAAACAAACCATTAGCAAAACGCTGAGCTGTCAGGAGCAATCACTGGTGTCGGATCCGAGCGGGCGCTTTCCCTGCTCCGAAGGTTCTCGTTGCTGTTTCCTACAGAGGTCCTTTGTGAAACATCCAACACTTCCAGGGCAGTGCTGGAGTTGTGAAGATCCGACCTGTCCCTCTGGCATGAGCTGCTGGGGCTGCATCTTCTGGTTGCTGCCCCGAGGATCCCTCGGAGCTTTTCTTCCAAACCTCCACTGGCTCCAGGAGCGATCCCAACCACTGCAGATCAGCCATAACAAGCATTGGGCAAGAAATTCCATGTCAGCTGCCCACCTAAAAATGACTGAAGAGGTGCCCAGTGCTGTGCCACAGTGCTCAGGCAGAGCAGAAGATGTATGAACCCTTTTTCTTTCTTTCTCCTCCTTCATGTGAGAAACTCTTGGCTGAGCAGCCTGACTTTGCTTCAGGAATATCCCTAATAAAATTGGGAGGCTTTGAGAACTGCTGAGGATTGTAGTTGGGTTGGGTGCTCCCTCCAGCTGCTCCAGACAGAGGTTTATTGGGAGCAAACCAATGACAGGACAAGAGGAAGTGGCCTCAGTTGTGCCAGGGGAGATTCAGGTTGGATATCAGGAAAAATGTCTTCATGGGAAGGGTGGTCAGGCATTGGAAGGGGCTGCTCAGGGAGGTGGTGGAGTGCCCATCTCTGGAGGTGTGGGCATGGCACTCAGTGCTTTGCTCTAGTTAACAAGGTGGTGGTTGGTCAAGGGTTGGACTCGATGGTCTCAGAGATCTTTTCCAACCAAAATGATTCCAGGATTCCATGATCCAAACCATCAGCCAGCTCTGCCACACAGAGGGAGGCAAAATATTGGAGCAGATTGAATGTAAACTAGTGATTAAATTCTGCATTGATGTTTTTATTTCCGTGCCTTTATACGGCCCCATGGATGGACAATATTGTGGGCTGTGTTAGACAGGATGATCCTTGGGGATCCAGTCCCTGCTGTGCTTGCAACATGTAGGAGCAACAGCAGAGATTCCCAATTGTTATATAGTCATTATGTCAAGGTAAGAGATGGGAAAGGTGCCTGGAAATGGAGCATCTTTCCCTTGATGTCCACCTGTAGGGCTCTGAATGGTCCCTCTTCACTGAGGTTCCCCTGGGAATGCAGCCCCAGGAAGCAGCAAGAGCAGTAATGGGACACTGTCAAAATGAAGATGTGTGTTAATTGTGTCTTTTGTAGCATAAAATGTGAAATTGGCTTGCTGGATTAACAGAGATTCTATCATGTAGTAATTTATCATATAATCACCTAAAATCTGTCTGCACTTTGGCTACACTGAGCTTACTGTCAGCCTGACTCTTTGGAATTATGATTTGTTATGGTACTTTCCCTCCATACTCACCATAATTGGGATCCTACCCCAAAACCTCAGACATAACGTCAGTAGAAAATACTCTTTGTATAAACACATCCTACACTTTGTGTAAGTAAATCTCTGCTTATTGTTTGTGTTGTTATTTTGCACACGTAGAACTGGATGGCTTTAGAGTTGTCTGGGTTGGCCAAGTGCAGTCAGCTTCTCCAGTAAGATTCTTATCAAATGGATCCTAGGGAAGCCTGCAGGAATTCCAAGCAGATAGTGCTGCTGGAATTTTCCCATAGGCCACGTTTAAAGGCAAATTAGGTTGTGACATTCAATAACACCATCTGGTGTCTTCACTCCCCGCTGCTCCAACTGGAGGCTCGGTGCAGTTTCAGTTTTACAAGAGTTTGACAAGAGTTGATTGATTTGGGGCTGGGTTCCAGATTCTTGGAAGTTAGGTGATCTTAGGAACAACCTTGGTGTTTGCCTTTTAAAGACCAGAAATGTTTGCAAGGTTTGTGTTAATATAAAACTGGGGGGGCTCAGCCTGGAGAAAAGAGGCTCAGGAGGGACCTTCTTTCTCTCTACAGCTCCATGAGGAGGTTGGAGCCAGGTGGGGATTGGTTTTTCCTGCCAGGTAACAAGTGACAGGACCAGAGGAAACAGCCTCAAGTTGTGCCAGGGGAGGTTTTGATTGGATTTTAGGACATTTTCTTCACTGCAAGCGTGGTCAGGCATTGGAACAGTCTGCCCAGGGCTGTGGTGGGGTCACCATCCCTGGAAGTGGTCAGGAAGTGTGTGGATGTGGTACCTGTGGTGGTGCTGATGAGTTTGTGGTTGGACTGGGTGACCCTAAGGGTCTTTTCCAGTCTAATGAGTCCATGAACCCATTATGTGTATGTAAATGTAATTGTGAATGAGAGCAGAACTTGGAATCAAACCCTCCTTCGAATGATGAACTTTTGGGGTCTCGTGCAAACTATTTTTGTCCTCCAGGTGATTTTCTTTCTAAGGGGATGCCAAAAGCATCAGTGCAAACTATCAAAGCTCCCAAAAGCACCATTTGCACTGTATCCCTGAGCCTTCAGAAACAGAGATTAAAGCACCTGCAGATGCAGGCAGGACATTCCATGCATGACAAGCTTTCCGGGAGCCTTTCATTTTGACTGTTCCTTTCTCTTTTTTTAATTACAGTTCTTTGAGGTGCCGTTTGACTCCAACATGAACAGGACAAAGAACAGGCCGCTGGTGCGAGGACAGATCAGGTAAGGCAGTGCACACCTGCCCTGGCTGGGAGAAATGGGCCTTCCCCCTGCTTTTATCTATTTCCAACTTTCTCTCCCTCTTCAGATGACGAAAAATAGAACTTAGAGACAAAAGAGAAGAGGGAGAAATGCACCTCTCTGTTCTTTGCTGTTTCTTCATCTTTATAGCTTTCATGTGAGGAGTTTGGGCAATCAGCTGTCCTGTAAAATGCTGAATTTCTCAAGGCAGCTGAATTTCCCCTCTTGTTACGTATTTATTCGTGTGCCATGGGCTGGCTACGTGCACGGCATGGTAGCACACTGAACAGCTATTTTGTGACAATAAATCTTCCAAATTTCCCATCTAAGAACAAACTCAAAAATGTATGTTGTTTTCAATAGTCACATTTATCTCTTGTATCACAGCTATTCATTTGAAACTCCCAGCAGAGGTATCTACAAATCATTTTCTTTGGTGGTTTGTTAAGGCCTTGTGTTGTCTTGGCCTTTCCTACATGTTTAGCTGGGTGAAAACTCAAAACTGTGGCATCTTAGGAGATTAATGTGAATATTTGTCGTGATTAAATTTATCATCATCCATAAGTAAATTCCTCCCCCCCAAAAAGAGCCCTGCATTAGCAAAGGGATTTCCTTTAAAAAAATAAACCCCTTTCATTCCCTCTGTTTTCTGGATTCTGCGTCAGCTCAGTCTCTCTAAGGCTGTTTGCCAGCTAGAAAAGCAAAGTGAAAAAGAACATCAAGAAAAAACCTCCAACTTATTTGCAAACTGAAACTGAAGGCCCAATTCATAAATGATTCAACAAACAATTTTAGTATTGCGTTTCCATGATTTGTGCCAAGGATTATTTATAACAAAATTATGTTTTCCCTTAGGCTTCGGCGAACAGTTGGTCCTATTTATTTCTGTGTTTTATCCATCACCTTTGGAGGACTGAAAAAAATGTGATAGATGAAATTACAAGAAAATTGAGACAAAATAGTCAAGTGAACCTTGGGGGTAAATTCACTCTCATGGTAAATAGTTAGAGCACTTCAATAAACTTGTTCTGATTTGTTCTCGGAGATGGTGCTAATTACAGATTCCTGAGTTGAGTTAATTTTATTTAAAAACATATTTTAGGGACCACTGCAGTGAGGGCATCTGTTGTACATACAGTAAGTCAGGCTTAATTGTGCAGTTCAGGGGAGCTGCACTTCTGCTCCCTTCCATGTGGTCCTTTAGCCCTGGGAGGAGGAACACTTGTTAGGAAGAAAGATGATGGGGGGAGTTTTTTTTTTAAATTCTTTTTTTGTGTTTATCATAGTCTTACTAGCATGGCTTGCAGTGCATCTGGAGTCAAAAATATGACTAGGAAACTTTCTGTCAACTTTTGATTCAGAGAAAGCCATTTATTTTATGTTTGCAGTGTCCTTACATGAACTTCACTGTCATCTGAATGCATGACAGACTGGCAAACCCATATTTCATGGATTTTCTTGCTTCTCCCCTCCCCACCCCCATATTTGCTTTCACCACAAAATGGTAATGTTGGGGACTTTGTGTAATCACTCCTCGATCTATCTACCTGACTGTCAACAGCTAATTTCAAGTTCTTTAAAGTGTCACTTGCCTTGAATAATGCCACTCTCACTCCCTGCAGACCCTGCAACACACAGGCCTGGACTGGGGTTATTTCTGTGCTCTGCCAGAGGACAATAATCCAGTGCAAGTGATCCAACCTTGTTACATTTTGCCACATATTCCCTGGTGTTCCTTGAACTCTTTCCTTCCTGGCTGATTAAATAAAACCCATCAATGGTTAGGCTAAAACCAGTGAAACCCAGACGAGACAGGGAGGGATAAATAGTACATAAGAGACTGGGTGTCTTGGCTCTGGGAAGAAATCCAGAGAGCTTGGGGTATGTACAGAGTTCTTGCCCAAAATTTGTCTGACATTTGAGTTTTGGCATTTTCTTCTCTTTAGCCTCTTCAGTTCATGAAATATTTGCTGCTTTTTGAATTCTGCTGCATTGCAACATCAGTGCTGTCCAGTGCAAACGAGGCTTCATTTTCTGATCTATCTTCAGTTGCACTATGATTTCCTTCCTTTTTTTTCCCTGTCTTTCTTTGCTTTCTGTTTATTTGACATAGTCCTTGTTCCAGAAGTGGTCAGTGTGGGTAGCAGTTTTTGCTCTGAGCTTGAGTTCCCTTCTGAAGAGAGAGAAGGCTGTTAGCTCTCCATCTGCAGCTCCTTGGAAAGGCTTTAGGGGGTGGCTTTGATGTGAATTTTGCCCACCGAGAAGCCTCACTGAGGCCAGGGAGAGTTTTCATAGAGCTTGTGCCATCACAAAGAGAATTCTTAGATGCTTTGAGCTTAGGCCAAAATCAAACTGGTAACCCCCAGAGAGAGGTCCTTGGAGTTACTGAGTTCTCCCACCCTGGGATGAGCTGGAGTCTCTGTTTTAGATAAGCTAATTCACAGAACTGCTCCTTAGGAAATGTTAACCTCCTGCAGAGAATTTATTCCCATATATTTCACTTTGTGGCCTCCATTTGCAGCCTCAGCCCCAAGTTTGTTTAGGTCTAAGACCAGCTGTCAGTTCTAACTTGCTTCCAGCATTTCTCCCCTTCCTTTCTGCCCTCAGTGTGAGGAAGCACCACCAGCCCCTGTCTCGGGGGGTTCATTTCCCTGCATACACATTCATGTGGTTCCCAAATCCCACATCTCAGCCTTTTCTATGAGTTCCTGAGGACTTGCACTTCCCTTTGGCATCAGTGAGGAACCTCAGTAGCTTTTAAAGAGGAGCTGTGTGGCCAGGGCTGCACTGTGGGCTGTGGATGTCACCATGGCCTCGGAGGTCTGACTGGGGACAGTGTCACTGTCAAACTGGTGACATTCAAGAAGTGTCTCAGCTGAGTAGCTTTGGCCTGTCCATCCCTCCCTATAAGCCAGGAGCCAGTTCAGCAAAGATCTGTGGAAGGATGGGGTTTGGAAGAGGAATTGCCCTCCATCATTTGTGAAGTTGCCTCCACATTGCATCAGTTACTCAGAGGCTCAACGTGCCCCTCTCTGTGTTTTGTGTCATTTGGCCTGGACAATCCATACAGGCACTGACACACAAGGACTCTGCAGAGCTGTGACTGCTAAATGTAGGGACTAGAGTACATTTGCCTTATTTACCAACCCCAAACCCACCTCTGGAGCCCCCAGGGAATCTTCTGACACTGTTGGTAGATTTGTGACAAACAGCACCTGATAGTTCATTGACTGCTTGCTTTACAATGTCCTATTTAATTTGTAAGGCTCTGAAAAAATGTTCCCTTTGAGCAATGAGACGTAACCATCCTTATTCTCTATTCAGAGGGTAATCAGAGACATCCTGTTGCAAAAATAACACGAGGAGACCCAAACACAGCACGCCGCTGAGCACCATCCATCATTCCTGCCTGCCCACATGTCCTCCTCCCTCCTCTGACCCCTCAAGTCTTGTTTGGCAATACAAACAGCTTGAGATGTTCTTCGTGCTCGGGCTGCAGTGTTAAACTCATTGAGTGTATTTGTGTTCTGCATTATAACAACAGCTGAGGTTGGTTTTCCTGCTATGAACTGGTTTTGTGTCATTGACGCGGAACAATTTCATGTGCTCGCACGTGAACCTCAGATGTGACTGAAATGGCAGCAGCTTTTCCTGGTTTCCTGTTGGGTGTGATTTATTCCCTTGCTTTTTAAGGTAATGGATTTAATTTTCCTGCAGATTAATTTAAATAAATCTCTAGTATGAGCTGCAGTAGCTGAGGGAGCTTAACCTGGAGGATGACAAGTGTCCTGCTCCATTACGTTGTACCAAGTGACAGTGTTGGTGGCCCAGAACTGCACACCCTCCTGTGAAAAAGTGCCTGTTTTATGAACTTAGGGTGCTGCTGGATCCACGGTGCTCGTCACTCATAAAAGCCTCACAGTTGTAGAGGAACAGTTTTTCATCTGAAAAACAGTGGGACCTCAAACAGCACGTTCTAAATGGCCAATTCCTGGCCACGTGGACACTGTTCTTTTGCACCTTGCGGCTGTTTTCTTTGCCAGGGCCTTTGGCTTTGGCCTCAGCAGTGGCTGCCTGGGAGTGGGGCTGAGGCTGAGTCTTCTCTCTCACTTCACCTCCAGCTTTCGTGTCTCCTGGACTGTGGACCATTGTAGAGGCAGCCTTAGGGGGTGGTCCAGGCTGGAAGGGATCTCGGGAGAGCTGTGGACTGATCTGCTCACAGCCAGGGTTGGCTCCAGGTCTTGTCTCCAAACCCTCCAATATAATTGCTGTAAACTGGAAAAGAGTAGGTTTATATTAGATATTAGGAAGAAATTCTTTACTCAGAGGGTGGGCAGGCCCTGGCACAGGGTGCCCAGAGAAGCTGTGGCTGCCCCATCCCTGGAAGTGTCCAAGGC
>JAWWEW010000042.1:11714809-11749761 GCA_035583185.1 Anabacerthia variegaticeps | reverse complement strand
GGCCAGGTTGGACGGGGCTTGGAGCAACCTGGGCTGGTGGAAGGTGTCCCTGCCCATGGCAGGGGGTGGAACGAGATAAGCTTTACAGTCCTTTCCAACACAAACCATTCTGGGATTAAAAGTAGCATGATATGGAGTTTAATTATAGTCTCATTATGCAGAATATTTGCACTTTGCTTTTCCACGTGCATTTCAGTTTATTAAGTGGCAGAAGGCGGCACAACACAGATAATGCTTTGGGTGACTCAACAGAAATAAATCTTTGTGTTGTTTGGTGAATATTTTTTCCTACAATCCCATTAACCTCCTCCTTTGGCAATGCCCAGTGTTCTGTCAATGAGCTTCCTTCCCACTTGTTACGACCACAGTCGGTGGTTATTTGAAATACTGGAGGCAGTACCACTTCTCCTGCTTGTTGACATCTCTGAGTGCTGCATTGACTTGACTCAGTTTAAACTCTTGAACAATCAGACCAAAAAGAAAAGATCTCCTATGCTGGTAATGTTTCTCACCAATGGCTTGTATTTTTGAGTTGTAGTTATAACGGCAGACATTTAAGAGGGACATTCATGGATAGAAAACTGCAGCACGTCAAACTTTATTTATCCAAAACCACTTTGTGGCTCTCAAGTAGTCCTGTGGAAAGCTGAGTTTCCCACTCAGTTGCCTGTAGCAGACCTACTACTAAAGGTGTAACAAAACCAGTCCAGGCTGAAAAAACATGTGTGCATTAGAAAACAAAATTCCTCCTGTAATCACTGTGGATAGCTCGGGGTAATTAGCTTGATTCTTTGCTTGCTAACACTAATGCAAATCAGGAGCCTTCCTACTGCTGTTAGTGGAGCTGCACTGATGGAAGTGAGGAGAAATCCATGTCCTGGGCTTAAAGCTGAGACCTGCATTAAGCATTTCCCCAGCCCTGGTTTAAGCCAGTGGTTTAAAACCTCCCCAAGGGTCTCGGTACAACTTCAGGTCCCATTTAGAGCTCAGCCCCGGCTTAGCTGGCGGCTCTGCTCCCTTGGGTGGTCATTTCAGACAGGTTTCCTTCTACTTAAGTTAAAACAAATAAAACAAAAACTCCATAAATCTACAGTTCTTCGGCAATAATCATTTTGAAGACATCAGATGCGCGTTCCCTGCAGGGGAACATTCTGATATTTTGTTTAGAAAATACCTCATTTTAAAGGGACTGCCCTGAGATCTTTTTGAATGATAAAAATGTTTCTTTTTTCAGTGGGAGGCTTTCCTCTTGTTTAAACAGGGCACAATTCAAAGCAGACATCACCACAGCAGCCTTTTCAAGCATTTTTTTATCCTGCCTGTATTCAGGCTTTATTATTTGAAAACAAGTAAATGCATTCCTTCCCCACCACCACCCTCCTGCCTTTCCTTTTTTTTTTTTCCTTTCCCACCCTGTGTTTTCCAGAAGCTGTCATTGCCTCTGTTTGGTAAACAAGAAATTAAAAAGGCAGCTTTATATTTTTGACATGTACAATTGCTTGTAAAAATGTACTTCTTGCCTTTTGAACAGCGGGGTATTTTTTTTATTTTTTTCCTGGCGTGGCCATGTCACGGAGAGGTGTGGGGGGGGAGAGAAACCTTGAGGCTAAAACATAGTTTAATGAGAATAAAACCCACATCAAAGGATGGTCTAATGGAATGATATAATGCTTACTGTGTCACTTTCCCAAAGGGGATATGGATGACAGTACTTATATTTCAATTATCTATTCACTGCCTGCGTGGGATGTTGATTAAATGGTTCTAAGGTATTAGAGGCCTTTTGTAGAATGCACAGAAAAATGGTGATTCTGCACATTATCCTCAGATCAAAATGTGTATTAGCAGGAAATTATATAGCTCTAACTACGTATATATTTTGTTTCTTAGGGCGATAAAGAGGGTTGTTTTATTAACTCCACATTTCAATTTGTTTCAGTCGAAACGAAGCCATTGCTGGTTCTCGGCTCTCTCCTGCCTGAGCCTCGTTCTGCCACAGCTCAGCACAGACATTCCTTCGCAGGCAGCTCTGTTGGGTAAATAGAAATCCTGCAGAAACACTTGACCCTCACGCCTTGCTGCTTTTCAGCTCAGCCCAGGGGCCTTTACCCCCAAATTATTTCGCCGAATCTTTAATTGCACGCGGGACAGTTGATAAATCGGAGCACATTGTGCCTGCGCCCACGGTAGGAAACATCCCAGATGCTCATGTATAAAGCAGGAGTCACGGTGCATTTGGCTAAATAGCTGCTCCATCTGCTTGGGGGGAAGGCTGTGGAGCAGCGATAGGGGCTCCTAATGGAGTTGTCTTATCCTCTCATGTCAGCTCCTCGCCGGGGGGCAGAGCCCCGGGAGCCGCGGGGAGCGGAGCTATTGTGCACTAATCCTGCCATCTTTGTGTCCCATATGAACAGGCCTCCTGGACACTGATTGCAACCATCCCCTCTTTCCCTTTTTTAACTCGCTGCCCATGAGTCATTTTCTCCAAAGGTGATGTCAAAGGGAGTTTTTACACCCAAGGAAATGAAAGCTGGAAGCCAGAGAGATCCTCTCCGCAGCTCAGGGGCAGTGCTCTGCTGATGGCTCTTCTTCCCGTGTTTGTCAAACATTTCAGGTTCATGTTTGTAATTTTTGGCTTAATGCAGTCAAAACCCCAACACTTTGTTCCCTGTATTAGTATTGAACCTTATCTGGTTTAACCACAACAGCATCATCACTCACCCCGTGCCAAGTGGTGTAGGAAATGTCACCGCTCAACAAGTCCATTATGGAGCTGCCTCTGATTAGAAGCTGCTATAGCCTGAGATCTGTTTACAGTAAGTCATGTTAGAAGTGCATTTCTCTTTGTGAAGGACAGAGTTTATCATGTCTCATACAAGTTATAACTTACACGTTATCAGCTTCGCGAGTCAGATATAAAAGAGGTTTTTCTTACACTTTAATTAGCTGTGTGAACACAGATGCTTGCTCGCTGGGCTCTGTGACTAGCAAAGCTGCATTCCTGAGGTTGAGATATGTGGAGAACCTCTTTGATATGTTTTATTTAATTTTTTTTTGCTAGGGATGTAGAATCACGAGGAATATTAAATTATAAATCATGCTGGAAAGGAGTGTGAGCCGCAGTGACTCCTGTGGCTGCTCGTAATTGTGCCCTGTTCCTGCACTCTGAGGGTACAGGAAGGGTTTTTTGGTTTGATTTGGTTTGGTTTTCCACCAAACATTTGTAAAATGAATCTCCTGATGGTAAGTGTAGATAAACTACCAAAATAATAATACAGAAATCCCAAAATCATGGAATCATAGAATGGCCTGGATTGGAAGGGGCCTTAAGGATCATCTTGTTCCAAGCCCCCTGCCATGGGCAGGGACACCTTCCACCAGCCCAGGTCACTCCAAGCCCTGTCCAACCTGACCTTGGACACTTCAGGGATGGGGCAGCCACAGCTTCTCTGGCCAACCTGTGCCAGGGCCTGCCCACCCTCCCAGGGCAGAATTTCTTCCTAATATCTAATATAAACCTACTATCAGTTTGAAGCCGTTCCCCCTTGTCCTGTCACTCCAGGCCCTCGTAAATAGTCCTGCTCTCTGTATAGGGAATATATAGGATATATATAGGCTGTAGGGAATAACTTAATTCCTTCATTTTTCATTGCCCTGGGAGGGTATTTAGTCAGTGTTCATGTGCTGAGATGACTGGACTATCTTTTTTCTTTTCTTTTTTTGAAGAACAGGTTGATAAACACCCTAGAACTTCAGTTTTCTCCATCTGAATGGGATTGAGATTTGGCCTGAGACTTCTTTACCCGCTGCTGAGGGCTCAGCACAAGCACATGTTACATTTAATCACTCTAAATCACAGAAAAAATGTTTCTGCAGAGACCATATTATCCATCCTGTTTGTCAACTGGTGTCTGGCTCTTAAACAAAGAGAGACCTGAGATTTTGAAGGAAAATGAATGGATCACTTAACTGCCATGTTGTAAGGTTAGGTTTGTTAGGTTAAAGAGGAGGATTTAGTTTAAATATTATGGGGGACATTTTTCAAATTTACTGTAGGTTTGTCTTGTAAGCACTTTAAAAAAATATTTACATTTTCGTGACTGCAGGGAAGCTGTGAATATTATTATTCACCCTTTCACTCCTACCTAACAAAGCCATACACCAAGGAGCGTGTTGATGCTCTGCAGGGTTGCTCAGGGTTGTTATGATTAACGTTCTGGTGTGGATAACAAGTGTAATAAGAGCATAAACATTTTGTAAGTATAGGCCCTTTTCATCTGTAATTTTTTACTTCCAAGTGAAGTGACGAGGCCAAATTGGAGCTTCTGCTTAGTAACAAAAGGCAGCATAAAAAGTTTTATTTCTGTTTCAACGTGGTGTTTGTGAACTGCAGGTCTCCCCAGGGGCGTGCTGAGCTATCTCATCCCAAACCTGGGGTGCTTTGGGATCAGTCCTGCCAGATCCTGGCATCATTTGCACAGAGTTTAAACTGGTCAAAATGGGAGCAGGAGATGTGTAGGAGAAAGCGCCATGCCAAGGATGAGACTCCTGATTTCTCTCCCTTTGGCTGAGTTGAAATTCCTCTTCCCTCGTCTTGGCATCCACATGGAAACTTTCAGCAAAATCGATCAAGCCAATTTTGATTTACTCAAGCATAAAAAAGAGAGATGTGTCCCTTTCAAGATGAAATGATTCTTTTAAATCAGCCGTGTTTGTTTATGAGAGTTTTAAAGCCCCTTGCTGTGGCAGGGGAGAGGGAACATCTGCAGCTCGGGTTCCTCAGAAAGGGGAACTAATTACCCCCAAGTTGGTTAAAATACAGTGTTGATTGTGCTTTTATACAACAGTGACACACAGCCGTGGCAGGGAGGGCTCCGTGCTTGGGTGGTTTCTTCTTTGGGAGAGAAATGAATTGCCACAGACAGGTCATATTTTATGCTGGTCTGTGTTTATTTGCACTAAATACACTTCTGAGCAGGTATCTGTGATAGCAAACCCTGAGCTGGCTGGCTATTTAGAGCCAAAACTCAAAAAGGCAACTCCGCGATGAGACTGTTTGTCCATCCCTGAGCTCCCTCTATGCCAAGTTCTCACTGTAGGACGTTCCTTGGGAGATTTAGACATCACTGCTTGAATCCTTCCCCATTTCCCTGTGGATGGTCCAGCTGTCATTCCAAACCACTTCCAGGTTGGTGCTGCCCAGCCTGGCTGAGCCCTGTGGACAAAGGGAAGGTTTTAGGGGCGATTCCTTTCACAGAGAGGTGCATTTTAAAGGGATCTGAAAGCTCTTCCTGATTTAAGTGTTACAATGCTACCCATTAGCCCAGCCTTAGGCTTTCTGGGAGCACCTGCAAGTCTCCTCTTAACACTGAGTTGCTCCTCAGATCGGATTTTGTGTTACAAGTTGGGTTTAGAGCTTTTCCACTCTTTGCCTCACTATTTTGTTTTATTTTATTTCTTACATTTGCAGCAAAGGACTGTCCATCAACATCTTTGTCATAGTCATTACCAGAAACCAGATCACAAAAAGCCACTTACAAAAACATAAGCAGGCAGAACGGCAACAATTTCGTTCTGGCAATCTTAAAAATTGAAAAATTGTGGGAATGTTACAGCCAGTTAAAGGGGGTCTGATGGAAAATTCAGTGCTTGCAGTACCTGTAGAGCCAGATCTGCCACAGCAACATGTTTTGGGGGATGAGGTACCAGACACGGACAGAATGTAGACACTACTCCTTAACCTGTGAAGACAAAGTTAAATAATTCATTAAGAAAAAATAAAAAAGACTTGACAAAGCTTCCCATTTGTTTGCACCTCCTTAAGGACATCTTGTCTGTCTGCGGTGGTAAATGATAGACAGGCTGTATTTTCATATTTGCAGTTGATGAGGAAAAATTGAATTCCCAATTAAAAGTGTAATTTAGTTTCACATTTTAGTTTTAAACTACATCGTCCTTCATCCCTTGTCATGACTCATGTACTTTCTAGCGTGACTGAAAGAGAATAAATGAATATCTATGAAGATCCTTCTCGACATTTTCCCCTTAAAATAGTTCCATTTTAGCTCATTGATAGGTATTATTCAATTTAATAGAAATCTGGTTCTTTAAGCCTCAATCAGCACGTTCTTGGGCTTTTCATAATGTTCAGCCACATTGTACCTGTGGAAGGGAATATGAGAAGTGAGAGTGTGAAGTGCTTGTGTTTAGTGAAACTTCTGACTGATGCTGAATCAGAAATACAGGAAAGAAATAGAGGCTTGGCAATATGTCCTTTCTGCCAGTGCTAAAGCTGTTTTTTTCCTGTTAATTGGAAAGAAATGTCTCCGTAATTGAAAGTTATAGTTGAATGTAAAAATATTTTGCTTTGAGTCCTTCAAAACTGCTGCCTCAAAACTGCCCTAATTAGGGGTCATAATGTATTTATTATACAATTCCAGAATGGTTTGGATTGGGAGGGACCTCGAAGATCCTCTAGTTCCAACCTCCCTGCCAAGGGCAGCGATGCCACCCTCTACATCAGGCCATGGTGTAGCCACTTGGATTGAAAATTTCACATCAGAATGTGGATGTTTTTATTTCCAGGTACATCCCCAGTCTGTCTGGGAAGCTCTTTGGGAGTTTTATCTGATGTTTTGCAAAAGAAAAAAGAAATTAGAATCGTTTTAGTAAAGTCATCAGTGATGAGGCTACTGATCCAAGCAATGTTGTTCCAGTTTCAGTTCCCATTAGCAGTGTTGTTATTACGATAGAACTTTTACAGCTGACAATGGTCATGAGTGTGGCTTTTATTACTAAATATATAAATATGCAGCCCGCAAGGATTTGTGTGGAAAGTTAAAATTTAATTTCAGCCTTGGTAGATTGCCATCATTCAGCGTTCTGCCGTGATTACTGATTGCTTTTGAATGCTCTGGGCTTAGAAGCTGTAGGAGGGGATTTTTTAACCTTCCATCAGAAATCATTTCAGGGACGCTACCGGTGCATTTTTAGGGGCAAAATGTGCCTTTTCCAGCTTTCTGGCTCCTTTTTTTGCAGTCAGCTGACACGGCAGCCCTTGTGCCAGCAGACAACCCCACTGCTGGTTCCAGGCGTGTGTCCATGGGGGAAGCAGGGCTGGAAATCACACAAATGCAGTCCAGATGTGGGCTGGAAGGACGTGGCCCTGTGTCCTTGTTACCTGAGTTATGGGGGCAGGAAGGCTTCTATAGAGTCTTCCTAATGTCCTTGGCTCCTTGTGCCTCTTCCAAATGGGATGGGCTTGCCTGCTCTACTGCTGTGTTTGATGGCCTTCCCGAATTTTCTTGGTGCATCTCTAAAAGCCGCTGAGGAGAGCCCAGCAATTCTTGAGTGCTGACCTTAAAAAAATAAATATGAGTTTAAAAAAAACTACCCTTGGCTGATGCTCCTCTGGCTGAGGGAGGTGCCCAAGTCGTAGCTCGGTGTGACAGTCGTGGTGACCACAGGCTCAGCTCCCGCCCTGGGACTTGTTTTTGGCAGCTCTTAGTGTTGCCTGGCTGCAGGAATCGAGGAGATGCCAGGAGATGAGCAAAACTAAATCAACAGCTGTGGAGAAAGATGGTTTTCTGCATGGGGTTACGTGGGAATCTCCATGGACATCCTCTCCTCTTCCTGACCACGGGCTCCTGCAGCCAAAGAAACCTTCAGAGGGCTGGGACTTGCTTTGTGTAACCTCTCGTTGCTCTTGGAAAAATGTGAAACCATCAGGGTGATGCTTCTGTCTGAGTTTGTAAGTGGCTTCAGAAGCCTTAAGAACTTACAGCTGACCTGGAAAAAATTAGGAAGAAGAGGAGGGGGCTTCCTCCAGCAGCCTTGTACTGACGAGTAGTCTGGGGACATTTTTAGTACCTACAGATTCCAGAAATAATAAGCAACTTATGATGCTTCCTCCTGAAATCTGATTTTAATTATGGCTTTGGAACAGCATTCGTGCACTGGACTCGTATCTCAGCCTGTGATGGTGAAATGCAGTTGCAGATGAGAATCACACTTGTGTTCTGTGTCTGCCAAATACCTTCTCCCGAGCTCCCGCTATTTCCAGCCCTGGTGCAGGCTGTTCCTCCTCTTCTTGCAACAAATTGTTTTGACACTATATGCAGATGGAATTTGAGCCCAGAGTAGCAATATTGAGATTAATCTGAGCCGTCAGTCTCACCTCTGTTGTCTCACACTGTTTACCTGCCACCCTGGAAGATGCCAGAGTCAGGGATAATTTGGGACTGTTTAGGGAGGAAGTGTGGTGGTCCTGCTGAACCTGTGTCTTGGATGACACAGAAAACTCACCAGAAACCAAACCCAGTTTTAAGCTCATGAAAAAATAAGTAAATTGCAGTTTAATTAAAGGGCAGAGTCTGTGCAGAGTGTTTGCCCATGCAGAGGAATGCAAGGATACGTATTTGGCTTCATTTGGATGTGGAAATGCCTCTAAATAAAGTTGCTTCTCTTCCCATCCTCCTTCTCCCCCCAGCTCATGCCTGGATTCATCCTTCACCATCCCTGTCCTGCTTATTTTAGATCATCACCCTGCATTTGTCAGAAGGGATCCCTGGCCCTGTGGCCTGAGGGACAGTTGTCAATAGTAATGAGATCTAATACAGAATAATCAGCCGGGAATTTAAATGTTCCAATCCATTAAGGTATTCCGGGCATGCTGTAGCTAAACAAAAGAGCGTTGTTGTTTGGGGTTTTTTTACTTTGCCCTTTTAGAAGTGGGTGACGTGTCTATAAAGGGTTTTTGACAGACAGGGCGAAGACAGGATTTGTTTTATTACCTTTTGTATTAGGCTTGGAATCTAATTTTCAAATATAAGCACTTATGCTTCACCTGAAAAACATGCAGCCAGTCTTAAATGGACACTTACAGTCAGGCTTGTGCTTTTATGTAAATACGTTTGGCGTGCCCAGTTTCCCATTAACACAAGGTCACAAATTAAGTTTCCTATGTATTTGCATAGCATCTGAACATGAATTGCACACAACTGCTGATTGCATGAATGTGCCTATTCAGGATTCATATGGGCTTTGTGTCTGCATTTGTATGTGAGTGCCAATCTATTCACAGGGATAGGTCGAAGCATTAGATGCTGATACAGGAATTTTCCATCTCTCTAAATATTGATAGGTTTTAAGAGGGAATTGTGTCTTGCTTTCTGATTGGTTTTTTTGAAAAAGAAAAAATTCCTTAAACTTTTCCCCCCTTTCTAACACTGGTTATTAAATGGTAGTTCAAACTCTACTTTGCCAGTCATCTTCACAGAGTGTTTTGCCAAAGACAGCACAGCAAAGCCTGTGTAGTAGTGCCACTATTGATCTTTAGAGACATTAAGTTTGCTAATGCTGCTGTGAAATAGGTAGAATAGTACATTAATTTTATAGATGGGCAAATGCTTTAATTTGTTTTCCCCTCTCAATTTTTCCACGCAAAGCTGTGAGTCAATAAGTACCATTATCCATGGCTCTGGAGCCTATTAAATAAATATATTTCCTGCACATGTGTGTAAGATCGTTTTTTACGTATAACCAGAACATCTGTAAGTGGCAACTAGATTGGAGATTATTTTATTGCACATGAGTTAAAATAGGCTGCTGCATTTTCCAAAGTCTCCTCACTCCTCTGGAGGGGTCCATGGATGAGGGTCCATGTGGATCCCTCGTGGTCATGTGTGCAGGGGATACCTGAATAGCACCCCATGGAATTCCTCCTGCCCGCTCCTGATCCCTCCAGCAGCTCCTGGCTCTCCTTGACCAACAGCATCTCTCCAGACACCTCTGTGTCAGCAGAAGTTTTGAGTTGAATGAGGAGAAACCTGGGTCTCTTCCTCCTCCTCCTCCTCCTCCTCCTCCTCCTCTTGGATGCTCTCAGTGGAATGTGACTATCTTGGGTGAACTCTTTGGGAGAGAAATGACAACATATTTTCTTTGGAGCAAGAAAGGTTGGATTATTCACGAGTCATGCTGAAGTTCTCAAAAGCTTTTAGTTGAAGGTGGATGTCTTTTAGCACTGTTATTAGGCAGACTTTGGCATTTTGGGAAGAAGGAGGTAGAAGTACCAGGTTTTGGTTTTCCTTTAGGAGGTGCCCTATGTGGTAACATTCTGGGTATTTTAGAGTTGAAATTTGAAGAGAACTCGTTTGGCACTTGTAGTATTTTTCCAAAGTCTGATTTTAATCAGCCAAATAACTGAAACCAACTCCTCCCAAGAATCCATCATAAAACCTAGTTTCTTACTCAAGATGTTTGCTTTCTGAGCTAGCTCCTTGGCCAATTTTCCAATGGAAGATTGCATTCTTTTCCCATGGGAGCGATTCCCTCGGCATAAGTGAACGCCCAAGTGAAATGAGGCGTGTGGACCAGCATCTGTCACCAGGCTGCACTTCCTGCGTGGGATGGTGTAAGGATGGAGGAGACCAGCAGAGACCCCTGAGCCACTGGTGAGCACCACGTGAGGATTCCCTGGCACTGGGGTAGCCAAGGCTCCTGTGATGCACGCTGGGCTGTGTGCTGGCACGGGGGTGTGGTGGGACTGTGTGGACATCAGGTGATGGGGTAAACCCAGTAACAGCTCGGTGTCACAGCCTTTCTGCTGCTCCAGGACAAGATCCTGGTCTCCTGTGCTCCCCTGGAGAGATGTGGGCAGCCATGGGCAGTCATCAAATCCGTGAGCCTCACCCCCCTTTGCTGAGTATTGGCAGGCCTAATGTGAGCATGGAGGTGATGATGGTCCCTAGGAGACACAGACTAGTGAAAATCAGAATACCTCTCAAACTGTTGCAATTTAAATCCAGGCTCAGGCTTGTCTTCTTAAAATCCTGGGAGTCACTGAAACAGGAAGAGCAGCAGCAGTGACTGAAATCTCACTGCATTTTCCTCAAATGTTCTCTCTTTCCCAGTGAGGAGTTGATTATGCTTCTTCTAGACCTTATAAACATGACACACTTATGTGAGAGTGATTTGAATTCTCCTCTACCTCATGTCTCGCCATGAAATCAAACTCCTAATTTCTGACTGAAGTGACTTCATAATGCCAAATAGCATTTTAAGGGGCAGAAATAGCAAAGCTGAATCATCAGATCACCGTTTGACTTTCTAATCTCAGTTGGAGTTTTAGGGGCAGGCCCTTTAGGCCAGGCAGTTATTCTTCTTTGTTAAGAAAACACTGGAGAGAAGTAGAATATGTGATGTCTGAAAGTAAAATAGTTCAGCTGCTTATGAAGAACAGCCCCATTCACTTCATGTCCTCCCTGCAAGTGTTAAGACTGTTACAGACACTGACCAGGCTGTGCCTGCCCCATCCCTGGAAGGGTCCAAGGCCAGTGGGGCTTGGAGCAACCTGGTCTAGTGGAAGGCATCCCTGCCTGTGGGACTGAGATGAGCTTCGAGGTCCCTTCCGACCCAAACCACTCTTTGATTCTGTCATGACATGCTGTGACTCCAGGAACGTACCTTGAAGAGGCAAAAAGGAAGAAACTGAGACACAAAAGTGTGTTCTCATCCACCAGGAACAGAATGACTTTCTTGAACGTTTTGGCCACGTAACTTCACCGTTTTCCTTTTGATAAAGCCTTATTTTTAAAAGGTGTTTTTGTGAGCCATTGGTTGGACGTGAAGGCAGCAGACATCTGGGATCAGGGCTGGCACCCCAGGGAATTGCCGTGGGAGAGAGGCAAGGCTGGGTTCTGCCATGGCTTTGCTCTCCCAGCCTTCACCCTCCCATCCCATACCGGGCATGAAGGGCTGGTGCCTGCTCATGGTGTGTAGTGTTCATTCATGAGCTGGAGACACGTAGATAAGTCTTCACTCTTGATTAGTGAGAAAAGTGCTCGTTGCATTAGACCAGACTGTGGCCCGTTTGTGTCGCTGAGCCCCGCGGGGCGGGCGTGGGCAGCGCGGCCCCGCAGGGTCACACTGGTCCTTTGTCGCCTCGAGAGCGTATTGTGTGAACTGGTGTTTACTGTCTGACTGTATTTTATTCAGGAATCAGTCAAGATAGATTTGTTTAACCAAGCCCAGTCGGGCTTTCACTACAGAGGGGTGACATCTACAAAGGGTGTTTGGGACCGATCGTGGCACAGATTGGGCTTTGCTGCCTTTCTACAGAACAGCACCACGAGCTGCAGAACCAGAGGGCACAGAGGGCTCCTTTCCTGGAAAGAGCCTCAAATTTTCTACATCTCACTGTCAGTGGATGGCAATGACATTGCCTCTCTCTACCCCTGATGTTTCAGTAGCACCATGGTAACGCTGAGTGGGAACCTCCATGCGTGCTCCGTTACCTGAAATCTGGTGATGGTTTTGAAAAGCTGGATAAAATGATTTAGTCGGTTTAATTTCAATTGAAGGCAGATCTTTAGCGTGACATTTGGTCGTTTTCGTTCTTCCAGGTATTTAGGATCTCTGTGCCATACTGGCCCAACAAAGGTTTTAAATATCAAAACTCGAATGGTAGGATTTTTTGCCGATAAAACTCTCATAAAATTCATCCCCACCAGCACATTTTTGTTATGAGGGTCGGAGCAGCGCTTGCAACACGTATTTTAGGGTTAAGGATTTGGCCAGAGGGCAGAGTGATTGCAGAACACAAAGGCTGCATGGTTTTCAATTAGACAAGAGGTGTAAAGCCCAACTTCACGCAGAGACCTTGGTTGCAAACACACATATTTTCTGCTCTTACGTGGATGGCTACAAGTGTGTAGTTAGCCACATGGGTTATTAAGTGCTGCTCATTTAATGGCATTTTCCTCCCTTCCAGAGGTCTCCCACACCACATTATTCCTTAGAGGTTTTTAGTTCTCCCTCCTCATCATCCCAACCCCCTCGAACAAGCACATCTGAGGAGATCCCCACCAGCAGCAAACATACTCATCTGGCACAAGGGGTCACAACTCAGGCTTCCTTAGGGTTGTGTCAGGGTGCTGCCTCTTTGGTAGCCAAACAAAAAAATCCTTGTTCTTCCTATTTGGCTGTTTATTGTGGAATTTATTAGCAGAAGTTTACATAGCTCCAGCCTCTTTCTGTCAGATTTTCACAGGAGTTTCCAACCTTCTCTCAGCTGATGTGTGGCAGCAATCCACAGAAATAATTTGCATCTCTATTGTTTGCTGCTTTTGGCCAAACCTAAAATATCTTCAGTTAATTCCAGCCCTACTTAGAAGATAATCAGTTTTGATTCTGTTGCCAGCATGGCTTTGGTGTGCTCCCCCTGCTCAGCACAGTGCATCAGCTAAAATGGGAGTGTAGAACATTCAGCCTTTTTTTGCAGTAAAGCCAAAAAATACTTTATTCCTGTTGATGTAATTTTGAAATGATTGAATGTGCTCTTTTTCTCATAAATGCTTCCTAATTTTGTGTCTAACTCTGTTGCATTTCGAAGGATCCCTTGGATAGCTGCAATCGGTTAAAAATCTGACAAGCTCCAACCATTTTCATTTACTCTAAACTTGTTCCAGAGGTTAAAATTTAGTAAAATTAAAATGAAGGAGGCAAATCTGCTGAAAGCACCAGTTCTCCATTTATTTGGTGAACACAGTGATTACAAGATTAAGAATCTCTTCCATTGCTGAGCTGTAGCAAGATTGGCTTAACTTTTTAGAAAAGCTTTTCTTCTTGAGGCTTCACAGGAGAAAATTTGGGCTGGGTGAGTCAAAAAAAACACCAACAAAAATTCCATCTTGATTTTTGGGAGCAGGTAAAAGGGTGGGACAGCAGTTATTCTCTAAGACACTAAAGGTGCTTGCTCAGGCTGTGTCTCCATCCCTCTCCCCCCAGCCCTCTGCTCGCCGTCTGCTTCGCCGCCTCCTGCGGAGTCCCAGGAATTGCCCTGCTGACTCTGGGAGTGAACCCCCTCACTGGGGCCCTGGGAGCCTTCAACATCTTCCTCTACACGTGCTGTTACACCCCCATGAAGAGGATGAGCATTGCCAACACGTGGGTGGGAGCTGTGGTCGGGGCCATTCCCCCCGTCATGGGCTGGACTGCGGCTACTGGGAGTCTGGATGCTGGTGAGTATAAATCCTTTCCATCAGGGTCATTAAAAAGAAACTACTCAAAAGGCAGTAAACTTTGTTCTTGATGCTTGTTGACCTGACCAGACCAGATTGGACAGGGCTTGGAGCAACCTGGTCCAGTGGAAGGTGTCCCTGCCCATGGCAGGGGATTGGAACAAGATGAGCTTCAGCATCTCTTCCAGCCCAAACCATTCCATGATCCTAGGATGGTGCTTCAGAAGCAGATAAATTCTGTTAACATTGTTCTCATGAGGGTATTTCAGGGCAAACCCGAGCTGATAAAGCAGCATGTCCTATTGGATATGTGTTTAGATCATCTTAAAAAAAAAAATCTAGAAGGAAAATAGCATCTTATGGAAGAAAATGTTACATAATTTCAGGATTAAAACCATATCCAGGGAGATCCAACTTACAAGGAACTTCCAACTGGAAAATTCCCAGATGTGTTTATTACTGTCTTTCCACAAGCCAGAAAATGTCCTGGGAAGATTAATTTATTGGTGCATTTCTTAATTGCCCATTGCTGAACTCTAAGTTATAAATGTTCCTTCCCTCCTCCTTGAAAAGCAAACGAAAATTTCTATTTTAGTAACTGTGAACCAGTTTTACATCCCTTGTAAAACACTGATCTCTTCAGCAGCTCAGCTCTGACACAATCAGGGCTTGTTTTTCCTGCCAGCTAGAAACTTAAGAATCAAAGTGGCTCCACAAACTTACAGTCTGCAGAAACTAATGAAGTACAATTAATAGGTCTGTTAAGAATTGGTTTAGCACACACTCATCCCACAGTGGGGCATATTTAAGGCTTGAATAATACTTTCAACAGCAAGGCTTTTAGCCAGAAATTATCAGAATCGGTGCAAAATCTGTTCTTTATGCACTTCCTAATAAAAGTCAGTCTGAATTGGCTTTGTGTCCACGTGTTCCCATGCAGATCTAACCTAGAGTTAGGATGAAAGCTGGTGTGGGGCTTTTTTCCAACACTTGTGCTACTTCTGCTTAGGCTGGACTTGATGATCTTGAAAGTCTTTTCCAACTGTCACTATTCTATAATTCTATAGAATTAATTAAAACACTAAAGGAATATTTTTAAGACCTTTATCATTCTGACTGCAGATGCTTGACCTTGGATCTAACATTGCTCAGGGATTTCTGTGTTGCTTTTGGCAGAGTTGATGTCTGAGGATGCCTCTCACGTGCCTGTGCTTCACCAGCCTGCAGGAGCTGAGAGCTGCATCTCACCAAAAGCCCTTGTTTTAGTGCTGAACTGAAAGCCCAGCACGTTAAATTGGCCCTGATTTTCATTATCTTTAATTTGTCAAGTTCCAGCTCTCTCTTTGAGACCTCTTTCACAGAGGGCTGGGCTGTCCCTGTACAGCAGCAGGGAGCACCACTGGTGGCCCAAGGAAGCTCTCCCTCTCTAATTTGCACTGAGTTGTGGTTGTGTGCCCCTGTGCCAGCTCTGCTGTGGAGGGGATGATCCCTGGCAATGATTCCATCAGTGGAAGATGATAACTTGAAACCACCCAAGCAGACTTAACCAGGACACCATAATCTGTGCTGGTGTCTTACCAGTGTGTTCTGGGTACCCAAAACTTCCTGCAGTCACCTCCCAGTGTGTGTGAGGGAGGGCAGGCAGCTGGTTTGATAGAGAAGGAAATGTTATTGAACTGACACTGGTCTGTGTAATGGAGCACGCCTGGGGAGAGCCCTGGAAACGGGGACTGGAATGTAGTATTTTAGTGCATTGCAGTATTAAAAGAAAAGCAAAAAAAACCTGCAACCTTAAACCAACAAACAAACAAAACACCCCAAAAACCACAAACACCTTTAAGGAGAAAACAGATAAATATAGACCATGATTTTCAGTGTTAAACATTCTATTCCTGTGCCCAGCAGCATCATATCCATGCAGAGTACAGGGCTGCATCCACGTGCATCCATACACACCATGCAGACCTGAGTCCCTTCCCTAACCAGCCTGCCCACAGTTGTTGAACTCATTAATAATGTGTAATTAGTGTGGAGACTTAACCTAGTTTTAGGTAGAGGTGTGAAAATGCATTTGCACCTCGTTTAAAAAAGAAAAGAAAAAAAAAGAAAAAAAAAAGATCATTCCACTCGATAACAAAGAGGAATGTGAAGGAAGGGAGGCAGGAAACTAATGAGAAGGAAGGTTCTCACCACTTAACTGGTGGTTTTTTGAGTTTACATTTTCCTGTGGATTTTCTCTCCTTGTAATCTTCTCACAGCAGCCACATTGTTGTACATGTTGCTGGGTGTAGGGAAAACAATATTTAAGTGTAGCCCTTTCATTACCCTTTGAGGGGGGAGCCAAGTGTTCCACCGTTGTGTGGTGCCCTTGGACAGCCGTGCCTGCTCCCTCCAGGAGTTCCCCAACACGGCTCGTAGGTGCTGCTGCAGGATCCTCCTGTCCTTTGGGACAGTGGGAGGTGCTTCCCAGTTGTCTCAGACTGGAGCAGCCTTGTTTTAATTTGTCCTCATTTTGTTTGTAACTTCCTTATTTCCAAGATGAATAGCTGGGCAGTATTTGCAGATAAAAATCAGGGACCCTCATATTTCCAGTGCTGCAAACACTGTAATTTATAGAATCATCATGGAATCATAGAATGGTTTGGGTTAAAAGGGACTTTAAAGACCATCTCATTCCACCCCCTGCCATGGGTGGGGACACCTTCCACTAGCCCAGGTTGCTCCAAGCCTGGTCCAGCCTGGCCTTGGACACTTGCAGGGATGGGGCAGCCACAGCTTCTCTGGGCAACCTGTGCCAGGGCCTGCCCACCCTCTGAGTAATTTCTTTAACTCTACATCTTTGGCAGATCTCATGGAATTGCCAGGAATTCTTGCTTCCACTTCTGCCCCTGATAGGTAACTTTAATTACATGCCCTTAAGCCTGATTGAACATCTCACCCTCAACCCTGGATTTTGTGCCAGTGCAACTTAGGGGGAACCTCCCATTTCAAAAGCAAAAGATAAGGTTATCTCTGGGAAGATGTGGAATTCTTTGTTGTGGGTTTGAGGGGTTTTGTGGTGTTTTTTTTTAATGGCAGCTGTTTGAAACTGATGAAAGATCAGGAATGTTAACATTTCCTCGCTGGGGGAGTGAGTGCAGGTGAGCCGGTCAGAGGTGCGTGATAAATGTAATTTATCACATGGATATCACTGCCACGGATCTGGGCTATTTATGCAGAACTGAACTGCCAGCCTGTGATTTGCACTAACACATTTGCTTCCTTGAAAGCAGATTTCATTGCTCCTTCGTGGAACTATTTGTTTCTGAAGAGATTTGTTTTTCTAGTAAATCGAGACACCCACAAATTATTTTACAAGGGAAGGACTAGCAGGAAAAGAACAAAATTCACTTAAAGCCTCAAAAGGGAGCATAGAGACAGAAAAAGAGGTAAAGCTTGGCAGTGTGTCCTGTGCTGGATCCCCCTCCTGGTGGGATCCACACTCAGGAGAGCTCCTGGCTGTGCCACGATGCTGCTGAGCCCGTGCACAGGGATCCTCAGGGAGAAACAGCTGTTTATTTTGGCATATGGGAAAGACAATACATATGTATTTTACATTGCTTTTGTGTTGCTGGTCTTCCTCCCCAGAATAATGTCACAGCTTCCCCGTTAGAGATGTTTGTTGTCCATTTAAACTTGTTATTTCTAGTTAGCAGAAAAATGGAATCTGGGATAAATGTCCCCGAAGACCTCAGCCTGTGTTTTGCCTTATATATTGTCTTTAGAATCATGGAGTCATAGAATGGTTTGGGTTGGGACTTTAAAGCTCATCTCATTCCACCCCCTGCCATGGGCAGGGACACCTTTCACTAGACCAGGGTGCTCCAAGCCCTGTCCAACCTTGGACACTTCCAGGGCTGGGGCAGCCACAGCTTCTCTGGGCACCCTGTGCCAGGGCCTGCCCACCCTCCCAGGGAAGAACTTCTTTTGTTTATCCAATCTAAAGTTCCCCTCTCTCAGTTTGAAGCCATTCCCCCTTGTCCTGTCACTGCAGTTCCTGGTGCAGAGTCCCTCTCCAGTTTCTGGGGTTTTTCCCCAGGATCCTCTTGTCCTGTGAGGTCTCCACATAACTTTGTCCTCTCCAGGCTGAACAGCCCCAGCTCTCTCAGCCTGTCTCTGTAGTGGAGCTGCTGTACTCCCATTACCAACTTCGTGGGCTCCTCTGCACTTGCTCCAACAGTCTCATCTGATGTTTTTTTAGGGGCACTAGAACTTCTGCACCTCTTCCCCCAACCATCCCGTGCTGGCACCGTGCAGGCTGGGTGGCAGCCAGGAGCAGGATCCCTGTCTGGGGCAGCACAGCAATTTGGTGCCACCAGAGTTCATCCAAACCACCCAGAGAGAGGGAAGTGACAGGCAGGGGCTCCTCAGCCTAATGTGCTTATCAGTTAAGGGGATTTATTCGGAGTAGGTGGCGGTGGCAGAGCAGATAAGAGCCCTGGGAGCACAGCAGACACTGCAGAGCCCTGGTGGCCCAGGAGCCATAGGTATTACTGCACCAAAGAATGTTTATCTCAAGAGACTGTTTAGTTTATCTCAGATGCTCCACTTCTGGTCTCGCTTTCCTGAAAGACATCTTGTACTGATTTTCATTCATTTTCCGAAATTTAAATAATTCCTCAGGCTATGGAATTTATAGACTCAGTATCAATTGTAATCATGTGGAGGCTGATTTTTAAATTGCCTTTACTTTGTAATTCAAATTGTGTTGTATGGTAGACATTAATTATGTCAGCCAACATCTATTTACAAAAGGGGATTTAAAAACGGGCAGTTCTTATCAGCTAGTGACATTTGGCAGATGGATGGTTTCAGTAACAAAAAAAAAGGAGAATAGGGAAAAGGGGGGGCCCGTGCCCAACCTGTCAGTGGCTGGAGTCTCTCATACCTTCCCTGGTGGAGCACTTGTCTGCCAGGAGGAGGGAGAGCAAAACAACAGCTTAATTGCATGCAAAGTAAGCTTTGAGATCTTTGTGTCCCTTCCAGTTAAGCACTTGGAGCTTTCAAAGCCCCTTGATGTGGGAGCAGCTCTGGGAGCCAGCACTGGAGCGGGGCAGCTCCAGTGTCCTGCCACCAGAGCAGAGGAGGCTCCAGCTATAAACTCCCTCTAGGAAACTCAGCTTTTCAGGGTCTCACTTCTCAGATGAAAGGCAGCAGAATTTGTGGTCTGTTGCAGAGGAAAGAGAGATATTCATGTCACTGACATATGAGAATTGGAGCTGGGGGCCCAGGAGTGTGCTTTGTGGGGGTAAAAACTGTAAAAAATGAGGCAGAGGGACAATACTAGCGAGCAGCTGGTCTGAATTTAGGACAAAAGCCAGTGGGCTATTTTTTTTCCCCCTTTCCATCTTCTCAAGAGACAAAAGAAATGGCAGTTCCACCGCTGGGGCACCTGGGGACTGACCCCCCGAGTTCACAGGCAATGTGCCCTTGCCCAGTTGTCTACCCTGTGCGTGGCTGATGGGGCACAGAGGGGAGATGGGCTGTGTGACAGCCCCTGAGCCCTGGGCTGTGACACCAACACCCACAGGGAAATCAGGACAGGGGGTTTGCAGGAGGGGCTCCCACCCTCAGGCTTGTGGGAGCCCCGGTGGAGCCTGGGAGGGCTGGCTCTGTGTGGCTCTGCAGGTCTGGAATCCTCTGCTAGCAGAGTCTGGTCCTTTGGCAACTACTTCCTAAACACATTTGCACAAGGCTGTGTTTTCATGTGACCCAACAGGCTCTTTTTTTATGGCATGTGTTGCCGGGGTGAGCCGAGGCGAGTTGTGTACGGCGCTGTTGTTTTTCTCAGCCCTGCCTGTGTAATGAAAGGTGTTTCCCTGCGAGGCTTTTGGCTGCAGTCACCTGTTGTGTGTCACCCCAGACGTGTAAATGCCTGTGTGTACCCGTGTGCACGCAGCGTGGCAAGCCTACCTGAGGACATCTGCCTTCCTCCTGTCAAAGGCAGTGGCTGGGAACACTCCCTCGAGGTGAAAAACCCCACAGCCAACTTCATTTCCTATTCCTGGGGGACGCTGAGGATCATCCCTTTGTTTTGCAGACAAGCCAAACACACGGCCAACATCCCCTTCCCTTTCTGTGCTGCCACAGAGGAGTCTATCCTGGCCCCGAGACGCTCCTGTTCCACAGCCCTTTTGTGCCATCCTTCAAAAGAAACAGCTATTGAAACCCATGACCATGAAGCTTTTGAGTTTTCCAGCCTTTTCCCCCTCGCCCTTCGTTTCCATGACCGTGTAACCTTGAAGGGGCACAATGTGGGCTGGGCTGTGCGTCCCGTGCTGACATTGGGACCATTGTCCCAGCCCAGGGACCTTGTGTGAGGCTTTAGAAGGGACACTTTGCCTTTCTCCCTCTCAAGGCTGCTTCCCCACTGCTGCTGCATCCAACCCAGGCATCTGCTTTTGTTTCCCAGTGGAAGCAGAAGGGCTGCCTCACTGTGGTGCTCCTGTGGGCAAAGCGGAGGGGAATTGCATCAGTTTGGTGAAGGTTGGTGACTAGGTAATCCCCAAGGTCTGTGTGGTTGAGGAGGCTTCATAGTCACTAATTAGGATGTACATTTTGAGGAGCTAATCCCTTTCCTGCTTCTAAAGACAGTGGGAAGAATTAAATAGCTGGTAAGGTTTTTCCTCAGGAGTGATTGTATCAGGGCAGTATTGTGACCACTTCTAACTAGAGGCCATTTGATTTAATCTGATTATCATTTTCCATCACCAAATCAAGCAGCAATGATTGCACCTTCCAGCTCTCCTTCACAGACAGAAAATGCCACCAAGAGCTGAGCAAACCAGCCCTTTTGGATCAGGATATTACAAGTGTGTTCTGGCCATGACTCTCCACACCACTGAATCTTTCTACCAACTTCCCCAAACAGTCCTTTAACATCACATCGAATCTGAAATGGGCAACAAGCCTTTGACAAGGCTTCAAAGTCTTTACTTTCTTTTTAATTGGTGCATAGTTAGAAATCTCCAGAGAGGACTACTGTGTTAAACTTGTGAATGAGCACAAAAGAAAAGACAGAAAACAAAGGTTTGGGGGATGTATCCAGTACGTGTAACATCCTGTAAAACTCATGCGGGGCTACAGTGAAGAGTTTGGGGCTGGTTGTGTTAAATTTCCTGGAGAAAAGGTGAAAAATGCAGCCTGAGACAGCGCGGGTGCTCGAAAGCAGGTGGATACAGCTGGACCAAGTCAAGTCTCTGAGCTCTAATCTACCTTGTCTGGATTAAAGAGGAGTAATTTGTTCGACATCTTTGGAGGGAGGAGAGCCAGTTGTGGCTATCAAGTAAAACGGTGTGTGGTTGTTTCCTGACTACGACCCATTAAGAGGCTGAGCTTACCCTGCCAAAGCCTTCCCCTCCTGACAGCAGCCAAACTCCCACCCGTTTCCTAGAGACAAAAGGCCGCTGCTTTCCTCTCATAAGTCAGAGCTACTGAGGTCTGGAAATAATTTTAAAATTCCTTCACATTATTCAAGGCAGAAGAATTACTAAAATTGTGCTTTAAGCAAAACAGCGTTCTTAGGTTGCCAAGGCAGTAAACACCAGCTTTGGGAAATGCACTAAGATTTCAACATCTGTTTTGGAGCTGATATTTAACTATTCCATGTTTATTTTAATGCCTGGTTGGCCACTTCCCAGCCGTACATATGCAGCACCAAAGCAAAGACAGAAGGAGCAAATCTCTTCTTGAACTGATGCTACAGGTTAGCTCCTCCTTCCTCGTTTGGTTGGGTTTTTTTTGTTTTATTGATTAACTGGGTAGGTGTTTGTCCTTCTGGAGCTGGAACATGATACGAGAGGTTTGCAGAACCCTGTGCAGGGGGAAGGCACTGTGTGTTGTCTACAGAACAATGAGAAGGATAAGAAGAGAGCACAAGTTGTTCCTCTGTGGTGTGTTTTCAGGAACAGGGTGTTGATACAACAGTCCCTGTAGATAACCTTGGACACGTTTGTGTGGACAGGCCCACGTTCACCTGCCTGCCCAGGCTGGTGGGACTCCACTGGCCCCGCTCCAGGGGCTGGAGCTCCCACCAGCACACACTGTGCTCCAGGCTGTGCCCTCTTGTAGCTCGAGTCCTTCTCTACCCTTGAGGAACTTGTCTTCAGAAACTTTTAGGAGAGCTTCAATTGGACCATCCTAAGCCGTCGTGCCTCGTTTGAGGCAGACAGCTGAAATAATTCATCTGTGAGTGAAACCATCACTGCGGCTCCGGGTGCCAGCTGAGCAAGGTACAAAGCTCTTTGATGATGAAAGGTATTGCCAGCATGAAAGAGGCACATTTCAAACCATTGCTTAAGAGAGTGGCATCCTTAGCACGAAACAGTCAACAGGATCCAAACACGATTTTTACCCTTTGGTGGATGTGAGAGTACGTTTGCAGGCCTTGGGTCGCCCTGTTTGCTCAGGGCACGTTCTGTTGGCTCAGCCCTCTCTTTCTGGAGTAGATGTGTGGACTGGAACAAGCTCTGTGTCCTTTACAGAAGAAATTTTGGGGGCTGGCATTGGGGTCTGGAGCTTTCCATCCCAGTGTCTCTGGTGTCGGTGTGAGCTCCAGGATGGGAGCTGTTGGTTCCTGACTGCTCTGCTCCCCTCTCCAGGTGTCAGCCAGTGGGCAGAGCTCATGGCCTGCAAGGGCTCTCACCCTAAAAACCATCTACTAGTCTCCTGTTCTTAGATGCTCTTCCCACCCAAGGACTTAGGCCAAGCACTTAGTCTGGTTTAGGCCAAGGACTGGGCTCAGGCACTGACCTTGCACCCTCATCTGAGCTTTGGACCACACAGCAAATGAGATCATCATAATTTCTCTAAAAGGAATAAACCATGACATTTTACTCAAAATTCAGAGGGACCAAAGGGCCTTCTTGACAATGTGAAGAGCAGAATTTCAGAGGGGAATGCTTCTTCCTCTCGTATTCTGAGAATTAGACAGTCAGCTGCTGTGGTTTGCAAACCCAGAGTCACTAGTTGCTTTTGGAAGTCTCGTCTCACAATTATTTCCAAGCCTTTCCCAAGTTTATTGAACCTTAAAACATCTTGCCAGGCAGTTTCCAAATGACTGTGGAATTTAATGTCTTGTTTGTTTTAGGAAAAGTGTAATTTATAAAGTGTCAGTATTTCACTAGATAAAAATATATTTACAGAAAGGAAGGACCATTTTCTTCCTCCTTCAACACCAGTTGACATTTTGGCTTTATCTTATATATTAAAATAAAATAAAAATCTCAGCTTGCTCTTGTTTATTAAAAGGAAGGTCTATTACCATTTAAATACTTCAAAAAAGAATTCAAGAAAAGAAATAATAGCTTAACCTTAAAATTCATGAGGAATGGTACAACCTGTTATTTATCTTTAGCTCTGTGGGTGCTTGAGGACCTACCTGGTTCTCTGCAACCCTGGAGCTTTTTAGATGGTTTAAGCCAGGACAAAGTGATTAAAGAGTAGGAACTCAACGAGCAAACATTTTATACCTGTTTTGCACACAAGAGTGAAAGAATTCTGGAGACTTGGGTCCTGTTTGCCTTAATAGATTTCATTTATTTCCAAAATCAAACAGGACTTGTCTGCCAAGTCACCAGGGTTTCTAAGTGTCTTCTGCCTCTGTCCCTGGTTCTCACACTTGGAGAGGTGAAGAGCTGGTCATAAATGAGCTCAATTGCAGCAATTAAAAATTTGGCCTAAAAGGCCAAGGAGTTTGGGACATCCACAAGCCAAGTACTTGTGGTCCTGCAATTCCTGAGCATCTGTGGAAAAGATCCAAGATCTGAGTTCTTCTCAGTCTGCCTGTGCTGTGGAGGGCCCTGAGGTGCTGGCTGTCCCCTGGGTGTCCCTGGATGTCACCTGGGTGTCCCCTGGGTGTCCCTGGGTGTCCCTGGCTGCCAGCTCTCTCCCACTGCCCCAAC
The DNA here is from genome assembly GCA_035583185.1 of Anabacerthia variegaticeps. Taxonomy (NCBI): domain Eukaryota; kingdom Metazoa; phylum Chordata; class Aves; order Passeriformes; family Furnariidae; genus Anabacerthia; species Anabacerthia variegaticeps. Next base: position 11,725,802 of record JAWWEW010000042.1, on the reverse strand, counting down.
AATGGCTCAGCTCCAACACTGAGCTTCGCTTTGGCGAACCTGCACCAATTCCTCCTGTTCCTGTTGGGAACGACCTTGCCTGGTGTTCCCTTAATTATAAACTCTCTAGGGAAAAGAGAGATTTGCAGTGATTAAGCTGAGTTCCCAAACTACTGGGAACTACACAGAGGCCACAGAGCAGGCTCAGCTCTGTTTTGAACCAGGTTAGTCTCCAGAGTTCGTCTCGCTGTAATATTGCTTAAAAACACTGCTGATTTAATTATGGCGTAGTTAACATTCATCTAGTAATTAATAAGTATTACAGTGTCTGCTCTGGGTTTGACAGGATTCCTACTGTGAGCTCATTTGATGCTGAATTGTACTGTACCCTGTGCTGTGCTTTGCAAGTCATCAGTGTTCCGTGACACTTAAAAATCTCTGACAACCTGACAATCTCCGCCCGGTGGAGGAAATTGCAGGATGTCCCAGCACATGGGAACTGAACAAAAAGATTGGTCAGTTAAAATCCTCATAATGGCCTATTAAATTGTTTTACTGTTCAGCTTCTCTGTAAAATATCAATTATCTCGATGGTTGTAATGTAATCAAAGTAATTAAATTCCAAAGGCTTGCATGTAAAAACCAGAGCTTTGTAAATGGGAATCCAGCCTCAAGTAGTTTGGTTGGTCTGTTTGTGTTTAAAAGTTTCTCCAGATGACTTTTTTTTTTAATGGTGTTTTAGTTAGGGAACTGTTAAAGGGTTTTGTGTGTTTGAGGTTTCGGGTGTGTTTTGAGCTTGGCTGCACACAACATTTGAACAATTGAATAAGCAAAGCCTGTGCTGCAGCAGCAGAAACACAGGGACATGCCGGATGAGAAGCCGGCTGGTCCGGAGCCGTGGGAAGCAGGGACAGCCTCTGCTCCAAGTCCTGGGCCTGGTTCCATCTGCTCAAGTGTCCTCAGCTGATGGATAATTGCAGCTTACCTCTCCCTAAGTCCTCAGCAATGACAAGCTCCTGTCTCTAAAGCACTTTAGACTGGAACTTGAAAAATATTCCTCTCCCGGGTTTATCACGTTCGGGATCTTGCCTCTGGAAGTGTGTTTTACAAGAATAGGAAAAAGCTAAGGAGTGACTTATGACAGGAACATTTTCCCTATTGTTCCTCCTGGTGTAGGGAGAGCTGCTCCTTCAATAAGTCTTGGGTTATTTCAGTAGAGCTGCTCCCTTAGGTTTCAGCAGAACTAGACCAAATCCTATTTTGTTAGGGCCAAAATGACTTTTCTTACCACAATTTTCTGAAATTATTGGTAATTTTGGGGTGCACCATTTTCAGCTGTCCTAAAGAGTTCCAATTTAGAGAAGGTGCTAAGCATCCACACCTGGAAAGTTGACTTTAGTAGGATTGAATAGCTGGATTTGAAGTGTTTTGGGCCATAGTCCAGGAAATGGAGTGACCTCATAGACACCTTCCAGTACCTGAGGGGGCCTAAGAGAAGGATGGAGAAAGACTATTTATGAGAGCCTGGAGTGACAGGACAAGGGGGAATGGCTTCAAACTGCCAGAGGGCAGGGTTAAATTAGATACAGGAAGAAATTCTTCCCTGTGAGATTGAAAAGGCCCTGGTACGGGTTGGCCAGAGAAGCTGTGGCTGCCCCATCCCTGGAAGTGTCCAAGGCCAGGTTGGACGGGGCTTGGAGCAACCTGGGCTGGTGGAAGGTGTCCCTGCCCATGGCAGGGGGTGGAATGGGATGATCTTTAAGGTCTCTTCCAACCCAAACCATTCAATGGTTCTGTGAAATCCCCTGTAATTCATGGCAGACAATGTTCTGAAAGCTGCACACCCAGGGTTTGTGTGTCTGTCTCTGTGCTTCATGTAATCAACTTCCAGAGTTCACCTCAAGGAGTGTTTGTAACTCTTGTAAAAAAGCAGTGCGATGGGTCTTCTAGACCACTACTGGATCTATTGTAAGCTACAGGAAACCAGCATGAAATCTAATGGAGCATTCCCTTACTGGTGATAAGGTAGGGCAAGAAAGGAGGTTTTCTTGCAAACCGAGATTATTGTTATTTGTAAGTCAGAACCAGTGTAAGTTGGGCTGTTAGAGACAAGAACTAAGCATGCACAGCCCCAAGGAGCAGATGGAGAGGATGTGTGAACCATGAAGCTGTTCAGAGGACACAGTGATTGTTCTTTCTTGGAGCCCAAGCAGTCACTGAGGAAGAAATGAGTGTTTGGGAAAGAATTTAAACACATTAACCTGTGTGCAGATAAGTGTTGCTGTTCCTGTTTCTCTCAGGTCACTAAGAAAATGCTGGACCCATGAGAAGTAGTTTCCATAGAGAAAGAGCTCCTGGAGCCAGGGACATGCAAAGAAAGTGTTAATGCCAGAGCAGAGGGCTTGGGAGCTGGGGAAACAAAAGGAAAATCCAGGAATGCTCATAATGTACAACAGCCTTGGGGGATTTTTTGTGTCTTCAGACAAAATTAGTGAAGGGAGTTTAGTCTGAGGGCCTCTGGAAGCTCTCTGAAATCAGCACATAAGCTGCTCATGCCTCAGTAAGCCCTGCACTGTGGCCCAGGGAGAGCTGTGGAAATGTGGTGCTTCCACAGCTCCTTTTTCAATGTAAAAGTAGTTAATTGGTGTGAACAGAGTTACTTGATCAAACTACTTAGAAGTTTCAGCAATTGGTTTGAAGGAGGATAAAGTTTTCCAGTTCCTGCCACCTCATTAGCAGCTTCTGCCAGTTCTGCCCCGGTCTGTGATGGAGCTTCTGCTGTGCCAGGAGCAGGTCCCTCCCTTGCACAGTGGGCAGACAGAGAGCTTAGCCATGCTCCAGCCTACCAGGGTGCTGGTGTTTCCCCGGGTCCCAGGGGAACAGCTTGTCCTCCTCTTCTGCTGTCACTGAGCAGGGCTCCCTGTGCCTCATCCATGTCACACTGCTCTGCCCATCTTCTCTGGGTACACCAACTCAAGAACCTGGGAGTAGAATCAAGAGGCTTCCAGGAAAGCTTTGCTTCATTCTCACCAATCTTCCCTTGAGTAGAGACTGAGTTGGTGCAGAAACCAATTCACAATTGTTCATCAGGAGGAAGTGACTTGCTGAAACCCTTTTCAAATTCAGTGCTCCAAACCCAGACAATTCACCATGCACGAGGTTCCTTACCTCGTGGAGCTGCCCTGTCCCTGCACAGAGTGGTGTCACACGTGTCACATGTGTGTAAGCACTGCCCTCCTGCAAACAGCCTGTAACAGCCAAGCTCTGCGTGTGACCCTTCTGGCAGGGTCCCTCTAACTCTGGTCCTTCTCTCTCACCCGTGCCAGGTGCATTGCTCTTGGGAGGGATCCTCTACTCCTGGCAGTTCCCTCACTTCAACGCGCTCAGCTGGGGCCTGCGGGAGGATTACTCCAGAGGAGGGTACTGCATGATGTCTGTCACCCACCCGGGGCTCTGCAGGAGGGTGGCTCTGCGGCACTGCTTGGCCTTAATTGGACTCTCGGCCGTGGCTCCTGCGCTCGACGTCACCACGTGGACTTTCCCCATCGTTTCGCTCCCCATCAACCTCTACATCTCCTACCTCGGCTTTCGGTTCTACCGGGACGCGGATCGCAGCAGCTCCAGGAGGCTCTTCTTCTGCAGCCTGTGGCACTTGCCAATGCTGCTGCTGGTCATGTTCACCTGCAAGAAATCGGTGCTGGAGAAGGAAGACAAGAACGAGCTGCGGGGGGAAAGTCACGGGAGGGCTGTGGAAATGAGATTGCCTTAAATGTCAATGACGTGTTGTCCTCGTGACACTTCAGGTAGAGTATTTTAGCAATGACAATGGGGAATCCTGTGGGAATCTGTTTGAAGAAGAATCATTTGTGCCTAGTGACCACTTCATGCGATAATTTTCTATTTTCTTTTGCGAGTCAGGAGAGCTTAAAGCATTCAGGGGCCTCAGGCCCCTTCACTGATCACTGATTTAGCCTGAGGCAGAAGCACATCACTTTGGGATGGCCTCCTGAAGCCCCTGTGGGTTGTGGTCTCTCCTCGAGGGTAGTTGAGTTAGTTTAGTTGACCTGTCACAAGCGCACACGTCCGACCGCCGGCACGGGCAGCCTTGGCGAACCGTCAGGGAGCGACCGATGAATGATTTCTCACCCTGCTCCCCAAGCACCCCTTCCTTTAATTTAAGCTTTGAGGCACATTGAGTTGGGTTCTTGTCTCAATCTCTGCCATCCCTCCACTGGTGTTACACCAAAACCCTCGGTTTTGGGCGCTTTTTTCAGTCAGTTGATTTCCCCAAGGTTCCTATTCACCCCACTAGATGTCTGGCTTTCATGCAACTGGCACAGTGCTAAAAGAGTGAAGAAAACTGTCTTTCAGCACACCAGCACTTACACACCCTCCAGGTGAAAGCTCTCCTGCAGCACATCCCCTGGACACACTGAGCCATTCATTCTACTGTACTCCCATCACAGGGAACTTCCAGCTCCTGTGTGGTTTTGCATCATGGTGTCAGATCTTCAGCTGCTAAAAATCACCTTTACTGTTTAAGGCAGTGAGGATGTGAAAGGTGGAGAAGGTGGGAAGCAGATCCCAGAGTCAGGTGGTTGTAAAGCTTTTCCATGCCCATGTGTCTTGTGCCAGTCCATTTGGTCTCGGCATCCTTGGCCAGGCTCTGGACTGGCATCAAGAGTTTGAGCTGTATTTAGTGTCACACTGCAGTGGCTCAGAGAAAGGTTTCACTTTGGGGGTAATCGGTAGGTAAAGAAACACATTTACAGAAAAAAGGTTGGGGATTTTAGTCTAATACTATAATGCTCACTTGCTGATGCAGCCACTGTCTCCCCAAAGCATTTATTGTGGATGGTCTCCCAAGGAAAGTGCATTATCTCTGTTATCTGATACACTGAAGAACATCTCTGGCCACAGTGCTTGTGATGCTGCTGCAGGGCTGTGGCTCACCCTCAGCCTGCCTGGGGCTGGCTGTGACCTGCTGGGACACTCCCAGACACAGCAGCATCCCAGGCAGACACAGACAGTGATAGTTTATTGTGGTAATCAGTGCCTGTTACGACTTGATGTATTTCCATGCCAAGATTTCTTTCCCATGTGGAAAGGGACTGGGCAACAGGTTGAGCATCAATCCAGTCTCGAACCTGATCCCAAATAAAGCTCTTAAGGAAACAGCACAAATCTGCCACCACAGGCGTATCACGCTGACACAAAACCTTCCCTGGCTGCTCCCAGGGTCCAAGCCCGATTCCTGGTCTGCTGTAAATCAGGAGTGACACGGTTTAACCTCTGCTGTGCTGGCAGAGGTGCTCGCAGGAGCAGGGCCACCTGCTTTACGTGGCTCACAAATGCTTGGCTGCAAGATTTGGTGACTCTGGGGTGATTGCAGCTGGCAGGCTGGAGCTCCCTCTCACTGTCTGACAGGCGCTGTTGTGCTCGAGTTACAGTGGGCAACACTTTGTGGAACTGTCTGGAAACTGTGCAACTCCTGAATTTGTTTTAAAAATGCATCCAGTCTTCTCTGCAATAAAATACATACTGTACAAAAAGAGATGAACGCTCCAAATCTGTTTTAAAATCTTCATTTATGATGGGAAGTCCTTAAGGGGTCCAGCTCTCTTAATTGCAAAGGTATTTGATAGTTCTGTGGCACTTCTCACAGCAACATGTTCTTGATCACTGTAAGAGCAAGGACAGCTTGTGAAATACTGATTTACTGTGCAAGCAGCAACTGAAACTGAGTTTGCATGTGAGTGGAAAGGGTTTGTGCAAAACCGAGGAATTTGGTCAACCTTAGACTGACAGAGGAACCTGAAAAGAGCAAATGGCTCGCAAAAAATTCACAGATTTTGCTCCCAGAGGCAGAAAGTGGTGCTGAAACAGGAGGGTTGTGGTTTTCTCTAAGTCGTTACAGAGCCAGGCTTCAGATGGCCTGCAAGTACCGGGTGCTGTCCTGAGGAATTCCACTCTGATTAAAGGTCCCAAGGACATGCCTGTGGTTGAGCTTTTAAGAACAGTCATCTTCATTTCTAGGGACAAAATGTGTAACATTCACGGGGTTTAGGGCTAGACAGGAGCTTTGTAATCATCACTGAGTGTCTGCAAAATGCAGGTCACCGAGTTGTACCAACATCTCCACACCCAGTGTGTCTGGCCTGGAGAGAAAGCATGGCTTTAGAATCAATGGATCTGGGATTTTAATGTAAGAAATACCTTATTAAAAAAGAAAAGGGGAAAAAAGTGGTTTTTTGCCTGGAAGGTGTTCCCTGCTCTGCTACAAACTGGCCATGTGTCAGGTGTGGATGAAGCCATCTGCTGCCATTTTACTGCCTTTGGGGAGCATTGCTTTTGTATGTGCTTCAAAAATAAACACCTTGCCAAGCTGAAGCCTTTTTTTCAAATGGATAGTGCAGGAAATGCTCTCAGGTCTCCTTTTCAATATTGCCGGTGCCGCTGTGGAAATGAAAAATCCTCACCTGTCTGTCCTCATCCAAGGGTGTTTGTGGTCCCTGTGACCCTCCATGGGGGATTAATGTCCCCTCCAGCACTGCTGCCCAAATTCTCCAGGGGAAGAGGCAGGAGAGGTGCCTTTCCATGCTGGCTTTTCATGGTTCCTTGAACCTGAAACAGCAGTTCCTGCATGGAATTGCAATGGGTTTTTTCCTTGTCCCATTTGGAGAACTTGAGTATAGGTTGGTTGTCATCCCATCATCCTGGTTACTCAGGATCTCCCCATGAATTGGTCCTGCAGAATCACTGAATGGTTTGGGTTGGGAGGGACCTGAAAGACCATGTTGTACCAACCCTCTGCTGTGAAATACCTGCTCTTCATGTGGGAGTGAAAAAAATAGCAGTGATGTGCCCTGTCCCTCCTATCTCTGGGTCTGCTGAGAGGGTCCCATCCTGGTGTTGCTGTCACAACAGGCAGCTCGGCACCACCACGAGCTGGACCAAACTCACGGGGGAATCTGAGCCAGTGACTCAAGAGGATGAAGCTGGTTTTAGTCTATTTGGACTTTAAACCTTTTGTGTGGTTTTGTGGATAAAACAGTAGCCCTGGGGCTCAGATCTTCATTCTTTCCAGATCTCTGCAGAAGAAATGCAGTCCAGCTGTAAAACAGGGATGGAGCTCCTTTGCCTTTCTGGAGGAGGGAACAGCTTATGTTTTGTCAGCCTGTTACTCTCTCCATCACTGTAGGGTGAGCACTGGGTCAGGGTTTGAGGAGCTGGCACTGGGTTCCCCCACATCCCTCCCTCCTTTGCCAGACCTTCGGCACATCACTGAGCACCACACTGACCTCCCAGAGCGACACAACTGGGGGTTGTCCTGAGCTCTCAGTTTGCAAGGAGCCCCCAGATCCCCTGTGAGCTCACACACAGCACCCTGGCATGGCTGGCATCCCAGTGCCCCTGCCACTGCTGGCATCCCAGTGCCCCTGCCACTGCTGGCATCCCAGTGTCCCTGTCACTCCTGGCATCCCAGAACCCCTGCCACTGCTGGCATCCCAGTATCCCTGCCACTGCTGGCATCCCAGTGCCCCTGCCACTGCTGGCATCCCAGTGCCCCTGCCACTCCTGGCATCCCAGTGTCCCTGCCACTGCTGGTATCACAGTATCCCTGCCACTGCTGGCATCCCAGTGTCCCTGCCACTGCTGGTATCACAGTATCCCTGCCACTGCTGGCATCCCAGAGCCCCTGCCACTGCTGGCATCCCAGTATCCCTGCCACTGCTGGCATCCCAGTGCCCCTGGGCTCCTGGCATCCCAGAACCCCTGCCACTGCTGCCATCCCAGTGTCCCTGCCACTGCTGCCATCCCAGTGTCCCTGCCACTGCTGGCATCCCAGCAGGGCAGGCAGTTGGTGGGGCTCTGCCCTTTGTTCCAGCATGAATGAGGAAACCCAATCCCTGTGCTCACAGCACTTTCCTTCTCGTTTCCCCCACTGAGGGTTTTTTTTCCCACTTCCTGTATCAGTCTCTGATATAATCTGCCCCAGCAGAGTCACACATTCACACTCTCCTGGCTCCAGCAGCGTTTCCCACTCAGCCAGGCCACGGCATTTCAAGGCTTACACAAAACACACACGTCCTTTTCAGTTCTGACGATCCCAGGAGAGTTGGAATGGAAACAAGAGTGATACTATTAGAAATCATTATCATTACAGATAGAAAGCATGTTGTCCTGGTTGCTCTCCAGAGGTGATTAGATATTCCCCCTTCCTTGGAAATGCAGACTGTCTACAGAACACTCTGCTATTAAAACAGAGATATCTGCCCTGTTTTCCTCCCAAGCAGGTCTGCTGGAGGTGGTAATTCTAGATTCTCCATTGCAGGCTGTCCCCAGTGGCATTTCTAGTCATGGAATTTCTTAAGCAGGCAAAGAGCCAGCCCAGTCGAGGGCTCATGGGATGCAGGATGCCACTTGTGCTGCCCGTGGGACCTTGAGTTGGTTGGTTGCCTCTTGGAGCTGCTATTTCTTCTTGCAGTCATGGCAAGGTCAGTGCTGCAGGGCAGGGCTTGGCCCCAGTGAGTGCATGTCCTGCACTTGGCCCTGCCCAAGGCAAGCCAGAGGCTGGTTCTGATGCTCATCATCTCCCAGACAGTGTGGTGTTACTTTGGAGTCAGAGGTGACCACTGAGTTGTGAGGTCAGAAGTGTCATTGGTGAGGACCCTCTGTGAGATCCATCAGACTGTGCCTGGCTGGGTGCTCACCTCGATCTCTGAAACAAATATACTACAGGTTTCTAGGACTTCGACATGAGGTCCAGCAAGCTTTGGAGCTGCCTTCCAAACCCTTCTGTTCACAGAATCACAGGATAGTCAGGGTTGGAAGGGACCTCTGGGGATCTCCCAATCCAGCCCCCTGCCAAAGCAGGGTCACCTGGAGCAGGTGACACAGGAGCGGGTTTGGAATGCCTTCCTGGTTTAGTTTATGGCCATTGCTCCTTGTCCTGTCTCTGGGCATCACTGAGCAGAGTCTGGCACCATCCTCTGACACCCACTTTGGAGATATTTATATGGATTGATTGGATCCCCTCTCAGTCTTCTCATCTGCAGACTAACCAAGCCCAGCTCCCACAGTCTCTCCTCATCAGAGAGATACTCCAGAGCCCTCATCATCTTTGTGGCTTCCACTGGTCACATTCCCCCCGACCCAAAGGAAAGGAGTCCTGTTGAGCATGGCATGTGTACAGTGTCCCAAAGCCATTTAGAGCCCCAGCAGAGTAACACGTGTTCCAAAGAGCTGCCAGGAGCATCTCATCAGCTCCACCTCATACACTGCCTGTCACCTCTGGTTTTCTGCTTCCAGACTTTAACTGTTTGTGCTGAAGATTTTCCAGCCTGGGTCAGTGCCTCGGGCTGGGATTTAGTTTCCAGTGTTTCAAAAAGGCACAGTTCAACTGTTTCACAGAGCAGGGCTGGCAAAACGAGCTGTTTTCCCACAACATGGAGATGTTTTTCCTCCCTCTCCTAACCAGTTCTGGCACCCCAGGGCCTTGGAGTGAGAACTGAGGAGTTGGCAGCGGGCTCAGGTTGGTGCATTTATCCATTCTGGGAAGGTACCGGGTGTTACCCAACTCCCTGCAAGGTCATGGCTCCCAAATGCTGGTTTGATCATTCCTGACACCTCCAAAGAGATGCTCTGAGCGTGATGGGTCTGGATGATACCAGGGAGCTGGTGAGGACCTGCTGACACGATCCCTGTGCTTTGGGAGAGCACAAGGACTAAAAAGAGGTGCTAGAAAGGAGGATGCCTGGCCCTCACTGCTAGTGCTGGAACCATTGCCCTACATCCATACCTTTATTCCCATTTTTCCAGGAGCCTTGCTTCAGTCCTGCCCATCAAGCAAGGCAGAGTGTGTTACCTAAAGGTCTCCACGTGTCTCCAAAGTGTGGGTGGCCCCAGAGACTGAGGCAATTCAGTGGCTGGGGTTTTCTCCCTGGTTTCGGTGTCCCAGACACATCCCAAGGTCCTTTCTGCCCCCTGCTTCCCTTTCTAACACTCTATTGTAACTACAGCTTCCCTTTTTAACACTCTATTGTAACTACAGCTTCCCTTTGCTAAGTTTTTTCATGTATTATGTGCTATAACAAACATTGCCTGTGCCCCTCAGAACTGCAGCTGTAGTGGGACTGTTCTGCAACAGAAACAAACTTAATTTCCCCAGGAGATTGGGAACAGCAGGGATCTGATCTCCCACGCTGACCAAACTGTCCCTAACTGGGGACATCTTGCCCATCTTCCTCATCCAAGAAGCGAGAAGGGGGGATAGAGGAGGAGTTATCCCTGCAGGTGGGGGGTTGGAGGCCAGACTGGTGCCAGGGGAGTGCAGAGCTCCCAGCCAGGCAGGAGGGGCTCCACCACCGAGGCACTCAAACTCATTTCCAAGGAAGTGTCTGCCACAGGGACCTGTCTTTTGTTTTCTGAGCAAGGAGAAAGATCAAGATTCGTGCGGCTGGGAGATGTTTCGGATTTTCTTCTTTTTTTTTTCCTTTTTTTTTTTTTCTTTTTTTTTTATTTTGGCCAGGGAGAGGAGCCACTGCATCAAATTAAACTTGAAACGGAGATGCAAACGAGGTGATTAAGGCATTTCCGCCGTGCTTCCAGGGGAGCTGCTGGACGGCATCCAGCCCGGGGAAGGGAACAGCCTGAGTTTATCAGCTGAACTCCGGGGTTCGTGTGGATGCTCGCCCTGCAGAGCCGCCAGTGCCATCCCCGCGCTGAACCAGCAGCACCCAAGGGAAATCCAGGCGTGCCGGGGGAAACGGGATGCCCAGGGCCACTGAGTCACCCGGCAGCAGAGAGGAGGATCACTCACATCTCTCCTCCCCAGTCTGCTGCCCCTGGCCTGCTTGTTACACTGCACTTGGCTTTCACTGGGAGCAAGGACTGGCAGGAGCTGGTGATACACTGGGAGTGAGGCTGATTAACCCTCCGTGCCTCAAAAATGAGCAGTGGCAAGAGTGGGGGGGGGGGGGGGAACATCGGCAGACAGATGTTCCCACAGTGT
>JAWWEW010000042.1:11681954-11713548 GCA_035583185.1 Anabacerthia variegaticeps | reverse complement strand
TGCTCTTCATTTTAGCCATTTTGGGTGGGAACCCGCCCCCCCCCCCCCCCCACCAAAATATATCTTTGCTTGAAGTGGTTTAAATGGAACACTTAACTTGCTGGGGCCAGCTCTTTTAATTTCATTCAGAAGGGGACTGTGAATGGACTCCTCACCCACTTCAAAAGGCCGTGGCAGCGTGTCCGCTGCGGTGCGGGTCATTCATGGACACTACAGGAGATGTGAAAACATCTGCTGGGTCCTTGCCTGCTCCTTTCAGTACAGTTACTCCCCTTGCTAATAATTGTCTGTGTTCTGTCATCTAGAAAGGGACTTTGTGTGCCTCCCAGGTATTCTAATGCTAATTTGTTTAGTTAAAAAGGAGAAGAGGCTAAACAGATGTGAACCATTTGGTTAGGTTGTAGTTCATTTGTTAGGAAGTGCAAAGGATTCTTGGCAGGATATTAAATATTACCTTGGCTGCTCACAAACACTTCATATTTCAAGAGAGGAAGGGAGGTAGGGACTGCACTCCATAAATCAGTCTTTTCAAAGAGACAGAAAAAGGCAAACATTTGATAAATCTGTGTCATTATACTTAGAGATCAAAGGGGGTTTTACATATGTATTTATGCAACTGGCAACCTAGGAGACAATAATAACAAACATAGATCTCTGACAGCTTTACAAAAATAAAAATTAGCCGGTTCTAATCTGTAATTATCTGGGAACTGTGCGAGGTAGGAGGTTGCTCACAGTAGAGCTTGAAGTTGCTAATGCTGAGACGCTGAGCGCATGTGAAGTCATTCAGAGATACATTAGGGAGTTCCGTGGGCAAAGAGGTTGCCAAAGCCACTGGGTGGTAGCAGGGCATGGCCACTGCATCTGCAGCCCTGCTTTTAGCCACAGAGCCCACAGGAGGCAGGCAGGACTTACCAGAGCCAGGAGTCACCAGGCGAAGCAATGTGTTTCCCTGTGTGCCTTGGTGAAAATCATTCATTTATGATGAAAATAGATAATGATGAAAATCATTCCTTTATAATTTTCTAGCAGATGATTTACCAGGAATCTACCTGAAGGGTCCCTGAAAGCAGGAAGATTTTCATCCCTGGGCTCTTTCCTGCTTGCCAGGGGGTTACAGCTCTGTGTCTGGTTCCTTCAGTAGCCCCCACATGGCATTGTTGGCCTGGGTGAGCCCTGCCACTAATCCCTGTGGTTGGGCCATCCTGTACAGCTCCAGAAGTACACAACTGGAGCCAGAGGCTCAGGTAAGGCAGGAAAGAAGCCTGAAGGTTTGCAAGCAGCAGGAATAAGAAGAGGACAAACAGGGACTGCAGTGGGTATTGCTTTAATCCAGGACAGAATTTAGCAGAGGAATTGAAACCTCTCCAGAAGCAGCAAGAGCCTTCACATCACCCAAAACACAAGGAGAAATCCAGTTGCATTAAAATAATTCCATGGACAAAGCAATGCAGCCACAGAAATTAGAGAAGGAGAAGTAGCATTATGTCATCTCTCCTTTCCTTCTGGCCAGTCACCGAGCTGATTTCCTATTCTCTTGTGCTGGTTTAAAATGACTTCAGCAACTTGGTTTCTGCATGTTCCCATGGGAAACTTCCACAGTCTATAGATTACACTGGTAGGAAACTCTTCTTGACAGTCAGACTATATTTTCCTTTACTCAATTCCATCACATCACTCCTACTTACGCCTCCTTGGAGCACCCTAAACGCTCTTCTCCATTGAAGTCGGTGCAGTTATGTGAGCAGTAAATTTGGCCCCTGGCACTTGGAGAAATAGATATTAAAACCCCAGGGACGAATTAGGGAGCGAGGGGAGGGAGGGCAGTGGGGGAAAGGAAATGGTTTCAGGTTGAGAGAAACAAGATCTCCTCTTACATCTGTACAGCGGTGCTGCCCAGGGCCCCGGTGGGAGCACGCCTGGGACACAGCAGCAGGACACTGCAAGAGGCACTGATGTCCCTGGGATGTCCCTGGGCACTGGTGAGCCTTACAGAGCCACGTCTCAGGGCTCTAGGGCAGCATGTGGCACTTGGACTTGTGTGCAGAGGGGTTGCACAAAGCCCTGTCCACTTGTCTTGCCAGTGGCTGAGCTGTTTTGAGTCCCAGCAATGGCCTGTCACCCCTGGGTGGCCCAACCCCACCATTTGTTTGCAGCTGGGATGGTCAGTGGCTGCTGGTCCAGCAGTCCTGACCCATGAACACTCCCTGCAAGCTGTGCCTCTGTGGGTTAACACACATGTTCTTCAGGACAAAATCTCACATGCCCTGGGCCCTTTCCCCAGCTCTGACCTCACTGTGGTGCCACCAGTGTGAGCCCAGCAGATGTGTGCAGTGGTGGAGAGGAGGCTGCTGACAGACACACCAGTCATCCATCAGCAATCCTCAGCTCCCCTCCACTCTGGAATAGCACAGGATGCACTGCAAAGGACTCTCGTGGCAGAGAGGAGGGGAGGGGAGGGGACAGCACCCAGGACTTCTTAGGGTAAAAGTGGAATAAAGAAGTGCAGGACCTCTCTCCCTGGGACATGGACCCATGACTGAGGACATCTCAGAGTGCTCCAAAAAGGACAAAACCCCACCACAGATACATAAGTATGGAAGAGGACACACAAAAACATTCCCAACCCCCAAAACAGAGCCCTACATCTCAGTGTGCCGGGTGCTGTGTGTTCCCAGAAGGGGAGGAGTGTTTGCTGGTCACCTCCCCTCTGGCCAGGTCACTGTACACCACAGCACTGCAGGGTTACACACTCCAGAATGCCTCATTTTCCTCATTGTGCACTTCATTAACACCATGAAATGGTGAATTACTTTTCTGCAAACACAACTATGACCACAGTAGGAAAATTGCATCCTGTCTGGGTTGGGACCAAGAGCACCCTGGCTTGATTTTGGGTACCTGCTCCTATTTATTGCCCTGACAGGACTGGTTCCTGCAGATCTTTAAAGAGCTGTGTGTGAAGTCTTTGTTCTTCAAACACAAGGATTTTGTAGGTGGGAAGAGAAAAAGCAACAAGGTAAAACAGCATCAGGCCAACAGGACAGGATCAGCAGTGGGAACTGCTGTCTTATGCCAGACTCCAAAAACTGCTGGAAAGCACATGGCTGTAAGGGTGGATTTGATGAGGTGAGCCCACAGACCTGACCCTTCCTCTGCCTCACTGGGGACTGGATTATAGAATCACTGAATGGTTTGGGTTGGAAGGGACCTTAAAGATCATCTCATTGCACCCCTTGCCATGGGCAGGGACACCTTTCATTAGACCAGGTGGCTCCAAGCCCTGTCCAACCTGGCCTTGGACACTTCCAGGGATGGGGCAGCCACAGCTTCTCTGGGCAACCATCATCTCAGCTTGAAGGTGTGCTGGGTTCCTTGCTTTCTGCCCTGATTTAACAAGCGTGTTTTGCAGAGCTGGGCACCCTCCAGGCCCACCTCAGCAGGGCTTCACTAAGTGCCACCGTGACCCCTTGTCAGGAGCTGCACTTTCCCAGTGCTGTCTTGTCTAATCAATCAATCGATCTTCAAGAAATGGGATCTGGAGATGGTACTGATGCGGATCAATCAGTTATTGATTAACCAGCTGGTAAGACAGCCACTCTTATGATTGCAGGGCACGGAGCAAACCCAGCTGTGCATTTCTGCTTGTGCCCCTTCCCTTCCAGCCCTGCTTCTGCAGGAGGTTTGTGCTCTGAGCCCCCACGAGTGGGGCACAGCACACGTGCTGCTGCCACCACAGCTGCCTGTGGCACCTTGAGCCAACCCCAGGAGCCAAGAGCAGGTGCTGGGCCTGGCTGGGACCCTGCTCCCCCTGTGGCAGCAGGTACAGAGGAGACCTGTGCCCTGCCAAGGAGCCATGGGGCTCCAGCTGGAGGCCGTGGGTCAGTCTGGAGGATGGAGCCACAGTCGGTTCCCAACCTGCTTGTCAAAACCTCCCTCACCCACAGCCCCTGCTCCAGGGCGAGCTCAGCCCTCCTCCTGACCTACCTTTGCTTGGATGCTGTTTCTGATCACTTATCCCTTCACCATTCCTGGGGAAAAAAACTCCTGACGTCCAACTGTTGAAGATACAATTACAGTAAAACCCATCTTGGGGCTATTTTTCTTAAAAAGCCAATCCAACTTCTACAAGCTACAGCTGACATATATTAAAGGCTTAAACCAAACTTTCTGTGACATTTTGTTGATGTTATCCTGGCTGGTGCTGGTGGATGTAAGGAACAAGGAGAATTATTCCATCTGAAGGGTTTCCCTCTTAGCTCATGGGTGTAGGAATGTGCAGTGGAGCAACCCGTGTGTGGAAGGAGCAGGTTTTACATTTGGAATTGCACAAAACACCGAGGGCAGAGGTGAGTAAACCCGGGGGCAGGAGAGGAGCCCGTGTCACCCGTGGAAGGGTTGCTGCCCACAGCTGTGATTCATGCACTGCCTGGAACTGTCCTCTTTAATTCCCTTCACAATTACCCGTCTGGGCCAGCTGGCACAGCTCTGCCAGCACACAGAGAGAAACTGGAAAGCAGCTCCTCCTGCCACTGCACTTCATCTCTGCCTGGTGGGGATCACCCCTCACACCACAGAGAGCCCAGCAGTGCTGTCTGTTTTATCTCAGAGCAGAGAAACTCTTTGGAATTGTTTGCTGTTGACTCTGCAGCTGAAGTACAAAAGTTCTCCTTGCGTCATCCCAAAATCTGCTTTGCAAATACCTGGTCCTGGGAAAAATGGGAACCGGTGATACCAGAACTGATGGGGGTTTGGGTGGCCCAAGTTCTGTGTTAACTCACTGAGCAGCTTTTAGAGAAGTTATACACCTCTCAGGGTCTTGTTTCCCCTCAGTCTGCCTGTTTTAATTAGTTTGTAAACTCCAGTTTGTAGCTTGGAATTATTTTACAATAACACCAAGCCAGTGTGATTGGAAACAACTCATTCTTGCACAACAACTCAGAAATTGATGTAAAGCTGATACTTGAAGATGTCAGCATCATGCTATCACTTCTGACACACAGAATCAAGGCCCTTCATGGGGAAAATATTTGCCTCTTCTTTGGAGGAAAAGTTAAAGCAAAGAAGTTCCAGCAAAACCTGATTCTGCCCTCAAAGAAAAAGTGCTCTGAAAGCAGTGAATTCTATACAAAAATGTATGCATCTTCTAATAAATGCATGGTAGAAAAACTGCACACACACATTGGAGCTGTCAGTTATGTGATTGCTGGATGAGTGCTGACTAAAACACTTCCACAGAGTCTGCAAAGCCCCCACTGGTTCCTTGGAGAACAGTGGAATGATCTGGTTCTGGAAAGGAGGGTGCCAGAGCTGATGGTGTTGTGGGAAAAGTCTCCTCAGCCAGATGCTCTTAGTTTGGCTTTTAGGGCTGTTGTGGTGGGTTCAGTCTCCACATATGCATGGGCCGTGGCAGATCTCACCAGGAATTTGTACAGACAAGGGATTTCAGAAAATACAGCCTGACAGAATGTGCCTCATGGAAAAACCAACTCATCAAAAGAGTGGGTAAATCACTGAATCGCAGAATGGTTTGGGTTGGAAGTGACATTTAAATGCCATCAATTCCAAAGCCCTGCCATGGGCAGGGACACCTTCCACCAGCCCAGGTTGCTCCAAGCCCTGTCCAACCTGGCCCTGGACACTTCCAGGGATGGGGCAGCCACAGCTTCCCTGGGCAACCTGTGCCCATGTTCTACTATTCTCATTATGAGAAATTTCTTCCCGATTCTAACCCTGCCCTCTGTCAGTTTAAAACCATTATCCCTTGTCCCTGCTAAGAAGCTTTTCCCCTATTTCCTTATAAGCCCCTTTTAGGCACTGAAAGACCCAATACGTTCTCCCCGGACACCTTATTATCCAAACGTTTTGGGGATAAGGACGACGGAAAACTGACTGAGATGCCCGCAACGCTTTCCCTGAGGAACAAGGGGAACAGCGAATGGGAAACCCCATCCTGGGAGCGCACGAACAGCACCCGACCCTGCGCGGGGCTCTCCCCGCACGGGCAGCCCCGGCCGGGCTGCGGGCGCCGACACCGCCCCGACGGGGCGCTCCCCGCCCGCTCCCGCAGCCAAGGACCGCCTCCCCCGCCCCGCTTCGCCCCTCCCCGGCTCCTTCTGCCCCGGCCCGCACCGCCCATAGGCTGCGGGCGCTGCCCGTCCCTCTCCCGCTCCCGCCCCGCCGCTGCTGCTGCTGCTGCTGCTGCTGCTGCCTTGGCTGCGCTGCCGGCGGCGGCGGCGGCTGCGAGATGGGGCCGTGCTGAGGCTCCTCCGAGTGCCCATGAGGCGCCGGGCAGAGCCGAGCCGAGCCTGCCGGGCTCCAGCCATGCATCCCTGCGCGCCCGCGGGCACATGGGGCAGCGCCTGAACCGCTGCCTCGATGTCCCCGTGGCGCTGCCGCCGCTGAGGCGGAGGCTGCTGCTGCTCTTCATCATGCTCTTCCTCTGGCTCTACATGTTCTACTCGTGCGCCGGCTCCTGCGCCGGGCTGGCCGCCCGCGGCTCCCCCGCTCCGCCCCGCACGGCCCCGGCGCTGCCCGGGGAGAGCAGCCCGGAGGAGCCGCGGGCAGCGCCCGACGCCGCCAGCCCCATCTCCAGCTTCTTCAACGGCTCGGGCACCAAGCGGCTGCCGCAGGCCATCATCATCGGCGTGAAGAAAGGGGGGACGCGGGCGCTGCTGGAGTTCCTGCGGGTGCACCCCGACGTGCGCGCCGTGGGCGCCGAGCCCCACTTCTTCGACCGCAACTACGAGCGGGGACTCGCCTGGTACAGGTACGGGACGGGCCGGGGGTGCGGGGGGTGCCCCCTGCCCTGCGGGGCTCCGAGGCGAAGTCTGCTGAATGCACCCCCCGAGAAAAAAACCCCAAAATCCTGAAAAATGTAATAAACCCAGCGCGCAACTTGCGCTCCCCGCTAGCCCAGGCGGCGGCGGGGCGTCTGCTGCCTCTACGCGAGCCGAACCGCATTTAATCTTTATATAAAGGTTAAATATCAGTTTAATATTCTTAAACACTCTTATTTCGCTGAGCTTCCAGGGCTTTTGCCGGAGCGTTTCTTTTCCCCGCAGCTCGCGGTGTTGCGGAGGGATGAGCGGTGTGTCCCCCGGGTGGGCACGGGCGACCGCAAGTTTGGGGTTTTTTGACCCGTTTGGGTTTTTTTTTTTTTTTGACCCGTTGGGGTAGGGGTTGGCCGGTTTGGTTTTTTTTTAGTTTTTGGATTATTTTTTTTTTTACCCGTTTGGGGAACATTGACACCTTCGGGGATTTTTTGGAGGGTTTTTGAGCCGCCCCGGGAGCGCAGCGACAGCCGCGACAGGCGGGAGGCAGCTCCGCTTTCCAGATAAAACTTCCTCGCTCTCTCCCTGCTCTCCGGCTCCGTTAAGTTTCTCCCAGCCCCATAATCATCATGCCGGGAGCGGATCGATGGCCCCGGGGTCGCGATGGCGCTGCGGGTGCCGCGGGGGACGGGCGCGTCGGGGACGGGCTGAACCCTTCGAACCGGGGCACAATCCTAAATTCCCGGCTCGCACCGTGCGAGGATGGATGCGATTGTAAAGGATTGCGGGAGGGATGTCTGTGTGCGGGTGGGCTCGGAGAGCGGGAGGGGAAGAGCGCTCCGACCCCGAGCGCGGGGCAAGCCGCCTTTCGGTGCCTTCTCATCCTTTCCCCCCGCTGAAGTTACTTTATCAAGAATATTTTGAATGTGTCTTTCTACGGGGTGTTTACAGGAATGCTAAAGGAGCAGAGATGGAAACTTTGAAGCTAGATGGGAGCTGTGAAGTTAAGAATTGTAACCTCTTTGTAGTCCTGAAACTCCCACCCGGCAAGTCCGATTAGGTTTATGTCTCTTTTTTTTTGATGGTGCCATCCCTCAGCAGTTAGTGAAATGAGTGCAGGATAAGATCTGGCGAGGAGGAAGTAACTTCTGAAAGCTGTTTCGTTTTAGGAAATTCTGTCCTTTTGGTGGAGGATGCAGCACGTCGTCCCACAGCGACCCAGATGAAACCTTTATAAATTCAGTAGGGGTTAAAAAAGTATTAATCTCGCATTTTGAAGGAGAACTTACATATAACAGAGCAGAAGACCTGTCAGGATTTATTAGCAAAATGGTGTTGTACGTGTTGAACTCTGTTTTTAATTAGGCACCTAAATTAGACCATAAAATGGTTGATTAATCTTTTACAAGTAAGAGGTGGAAGGGGAGAAGGAGAGAATAATGCTTATGACTACGTTCATCTGTTATTCCAGATGCAGCAGGTGAAAGTCAACATTTCAAGGATACACATTATTTTTAAATTTGGAGAACAGGTATCAAAGTTGTGTTTAACTCCTTGAAGTTTAACCTTATGAGCTGCTGAATTTTAAGCAGCACAGGCCCTATCCCTGCAAACACACTGGAGTTTTTCAGGAGTATTTTTGCTGTTTTAGCTGAAATACAGCAAATCTTGAGGTCTGAATGGCGATGCTCCCGAACGGCCAGGGCAAGTGATGCTGAAAGTCTTGAAATCAGTGGTGTGTGATTCAGCCCGAGGATGGGAGTGTGTCTGGCTGTCTGTGGGACTGGGACCTGGGTCAGTTAGGGGGGACTAAATAGTGCAAAATGCATGGGGAGGATAAAAACAACAGACAGGTTGTTATATATTGTGCATTATTTCTGACTTAATTAGAATTAGACGCAGAAGTTTGTTCCTATAAATTTTGTCAGGAGAAATCAGATCCTGTATAGTAGTAACTCCAAACTCCCCACTGACTTCAGTGAATCTTGGCTTCTCAGCACTCCTCAAGAACATAGTTTTACTTCTCCCAGCCCTAATGAGGCTTTTATTTATTATCTCAGTGTCAATAACAGGATGCATTTGTATTTTCTCGTTGGTAGCCCAATAACATTGTATTAAAGTTGCTATAAAAGCTCCGTGGTGCCAGTGTCACACAGTGAGCTGGGCAAGCCTCAGCTCTGTTTTTCAGACACTTTTGCACAAATCCACTGAACTTTGGAACTGGGGGAGTTACTGTGCCCTGAGCACCCTGTGTGTTCAGTGGGAATCCAAGTGACTGGCTTTGAAATGATGAAGATGCAATTTTTGAGCCCCATCTCATTAAAAGTGTGTTTTAGTCAACTGGATAAATTTGGTCGTATCTGTTAGGAGTTTTTGTTTGTTTGTTTAAGTTGTTTCTGCCATCCAAAATCTGCTTTTGCAGATTCCCAAGATACAGAAAGCATCACAAACTTCGTATTGAGCTTAATGAATTCTTATTTTTTTGAGGGTATTTGCAATTAATAATATTTGTGTTAATTGCTGATGTCCGTTTAAAATTTTCATCTCTAGAAAATAACTTTTGAGGGAGGGAACGCAAACTTTTTCATTGCTCCATTTTCTGTCAAGTGAAATGAAATCCAGGGGTTTGTTTCCTTTGTGTGGAAGGCGAAACAGCATCAAGTGGTGCTGACCCCCGTTCCTGAAAAGTAGAGGGAAAAGAGGCGGAAAAATTAAATTGTTTTTTTCGATAGTGAGGTAACTTTTGCACACACATTGTGGGGTTTCCCCCCGGTAACGAGTACAGGGTGTTAACTGCCTCGAGTGAAAATACGTACCATGACGGAGGAGAAACGGGACCCAGCCACTACTGCAAATAAATTTTAAGTAGTGCCTGGAATTTTTGGATAGTAGAGAAGTTCCCTCTTCAGAGCAGTAAGGAATTCTGATCCGTGTGTCCGACTGCCCGGCCGAGCAGCCCGTGGGGACGTTGTTGTTCTCTTTTGGGTTTACTGTAGGACTTGGTGGGGCGAGAAGAAACGTTTCTTGCAAGCCTAGAATATAAGCTGTTGAATTTCTTTTAGTGTTTTCTTCATTTGATTCACCACTGATACATTTTGAAATGTCCTTGGGACTTGAAGTCCTCTTGTCCTATAATTAACGTTAAGAGAAAAAGATCATGTCGCTAGTGTTATGTGTGTTGGGTTTTTTCTATTTTTTTATTATTTTCAGCCCAGTGGGCTGTAATACCCAGTCCCTCCTGCCTTGGGCTGGGCGTTGCCAGCCCTGCTCACCATCACTGATTTATATTTCGAGTCTGTAGCTCTCCCCCATGCCGTGGCTGTGCTGGCTGTAGCCACGACAGCAGGGCTAGACTGAACTCTTCCACCACTAGCACTGCAGCAGGGAGACTTCTTTTCCTTCTTCCTTCTTTTCTTTCTTTATTTCTTTTTTTCATGAAAAATTCTTAAAGTGCTGGTGCTTTGTCTTCCTGCTATTGCTAAGTTGCCTTAGTTCATTCTCCTTGCTAAGATCGGGTGGTTTGGATGAGCAGGATCAGGCCCTGCGGGCTCCTGGTGTGTGATAAACTGTTTCAAACATGCATTTCTTAGACTTCCAAATCACCTAAATGAGCACTGGGGACCTCAACGTGCAAAGAGCTGCTTCACAGCAATTCCTGAATCGGAAGGAACTTCCTTTTCATTTTTTATTTTTCCCCAGGATCCTCCTTTTTTCCCCCAAGGAGCCCGTGGGGGGTGTGAGCTGGTGCTTACAACAGGCCGGGCTGGGAGCAAGGGAAGAAAAAGGAAATGATGGTTAAAACTCAGGGTGAAAGCCTTGCTGCACCAAATCTTGAGCAAGGCAGGGGTTTGCCCTCGTGTTTGGTCATTCTCTGTAATCTCAGCTTTGGGGAGGGTTTAATACCCTGCTCAGTTGCCTCTGTGCTTCGCAGCCTCCCCGGCAGGTCACAGACACAGCCGGGTGCTTGCAAAACTCAACGTGTTGGTTTCCTCTGGGTGTCCCAAGGCTCGTGGGCCCCAGGATGTTTGGGAGCAGTCCTGTTTCTCCCAACTGGACTTTGGGTGTAAATGACTGTGCCTGAGCAAAGACTGGTTCCTCCAGAGTGTTCCCGTGAGCTGTGAACGAGCGTGTCCTAAAGGACAGTTGCGTTCTCTGGGATGGTATTGCCAAAAAACTTTGCCTTTGAGATTTTGCTTTCTTGGTGTAAAAAACAAAATTAAAAATCAACTCTTGGCCTTGCACTGTGTTGTGCTTAAGCAGGTGGGGACTTCTAATGGTCCCCTCCGAACCTGCACGGGGCTCAGCGTCCCCTTGGCCGTAGCAGTGGCTCCCCACGACGCGTCTCAAGCTCTGGCAACGTCGGGAAGAAAATGGCCCCAAAAGAGAAGGGCTGGGCTGCTATAATCAGTCAGCAAGGCCCTTGTGTTTGCATGGGATCATTCCTTTAGATCTGAGGAGGGTTGAGTTGTTCAAACAGATGGCAAAGATTATTCGTGTTGCTGGGGTTTCAGTGCACTGCTCCGTTTCAAGCATGTTGCCCGATATGACGCACGTGACAAGTTCTTCCCAGCACGACGCTGGGGGGGCACGACATTGTCTGCCGTGATCGGGTTTCACGGCCTCACCTGTCGAGCTGCTGAACTTTTCAAAGTTGACCAAGCGTTGGGGGTGACGGATGCGGATGGTGGATCTGCCTGGCTAATCGTGTTAGCGTGGCCTGCCGGGGAGCGTTGTGCTCCTTGGCATGAAAATGATGGGAATGAAAACCCACGGGCTCAGCTCTGGGGTTAGGATTTATTATTTTTTTTTCCTTTTCAAGTGGGCCATGGCAGATGTCTGTAACACACACCAAGCTTTGGATATCTCAAGGCGCTTCTAGTCAAGGCTTTGTTTTCAAAAGCATCCAGCAAGCCCCGGGTGCAGTGGCTATAAAAACCCTTCCCAAACCACCATTCTTTGGAGCTGTATTTCCAATCTGCACGATGATGGGATTGTCCTACCTTCGGGCTCCTCTTGCTGAGCCGCTCTGTTCGCTTGAGCCTGGATTTGGGGCTATTAATCCATCCCAAGTAGGAAGAAGTCTAATTCAGTGTTCATTCAGCATGACATTCGTGTCTCCTGGTGGTGTGACCGTGGGTGATCAATGGGTTCAGAGGATAACGAATGGGCCAGGGCCGTGTGGGATGAGTAACATATGGGCTCAAAGAACAACAAATAGCAGAGCACATTGTTTCAGTGGTGTAATTAGGGGGTCAGGGGCTATCGGCCGCTACCTGTTGTCACCATGTGGTGTGTGAGGAGGGGCTGGAGGAGAGGCTTCTTCCTTGGGTTGTGTGAAATGACTAAGTGCTGAGCTGGGTCCTGACTTGCTGCTGATGACTGTACCGGGGCTTGCCCACGCCATCGCAATTCCAGGGCTTTCAGCAGCTCCCTGTGTGTTTCATTAGCTCGAGAGAAACACCTTGTGCTGCAGCTGGAAGGCAAGAGAGTAAATGGACCTTTTCTTGGCTTTCTTAATGGAAACAAGAGGTCCTGTGATGAAACATGCTGATTATCAGCAGGCTCAGAGGGAAGGGAGGGTTAACTTGGGGCAGGGGTTTACTGGTGGTATAACTTTGCCAGCAGGGAGTTGCTCCCAGTCTGGAGGTGGCTGCAAGGTGCCCAGGGACAAGCTGGAAAGAGCATTGCATTATGTTTGGGGTCAAACAAGAAGTGGAAATCCCTCTGTCTTGAGCCATCTCTCCACCTGGGAATGGTGGGGACTGCTCAGCTTTGATGTGCAGTGGATCTTAGTTCGTTCATAAAAGTGGTAGGAAGGAGACAACCCCTCCTGGTGCCACACTCTGAAGACTGAGCAGAAAAAAGGACTCAGCGATGGTGATTTAGCATGTGGTTGTCCTCGTGCTGGGAGGTGAGGAGGGGCTTGTGGGAGCTGTGACCCACCTTGCTTGGCTGCCCAACCTTTCCTTCTGGCTCTGTGGCCACAGGAGTCATTCAGAGAGGATCAGAAACCTGGGACTTTGGGGCTTTTGATGATGTTCGTGATAATGTTAGAGGAAAACAGGTGTAGAAGTGGTGATGGCCGAAGGTCTCATACTGATTTCTTGCAAATAAATAATTCTGGGTTTTTTAATTTTTCTATAAAATATGTGAGCATGGCAGCACCCTGCCACGTGGTGGCTGGGAGAACTTTATTTAGAGAAAAATAATGCCGTGTTCTGCTAAATGTTTTACATGTGTGTTAACCTCCTCGGAAACGCCCTGGAACTACCCTGCTTCAGCAGCAGTTCAGTTTTCTCCTCTCCAGAAAAGAGAGGCAGGAAGAACATCTCTACAGAGGGATGTTGAGACTTAGCACTGGCACCAAGAGAGTCATGACTACTTGGCAGCAGGTCTGCCCCAGGATTTGATCAGCAGCCAGTCTGGGATGCAGGGCCACATGTGGCTGACCTTTCCTTCCCTCGATGTGGCTTGTACAGTCACCCATGGAGCCCAGCTTTGCTAAACTGTGATGGAGAGGGTGATCCTCCCTTGTTCCTGGCCTTCTTGTGAGTCTTGTGCTGCTAAAATTCCTTAGGCCAGAGCTGTCACCTGGCCAGTCCTCTTTGCTGGTGCTGCTGGGGCTTTCTGTGAATCCACCAAAGTGGCTGGTTTATAATAAAAGTGAGCAGTTGTAACTTCTCCCTGGACCTGGCAGAGCCTTCCCCCTCCGGTGTGTGTTCCTGGCGGCGCAGCAGGCAGCTCTTCCAGAACAGAGTGAGAATTGTGCACAGGCTTTCATTTTATATGCCGATGTATAACATTATAGGTGGATGTATATATTTTATAGACCCTTCCTGAGGGTGAACACAAGGCCAAATTCTGCACTGCCACAAACACGGGCTGACAGTAGTGAGCGTGGCTGGAGTAAAAACACCGATTCCTTTTAGAAAGCATACCTTTCACATGGGACATTGATCTGATGAGATGAGTCTTCACAGCCTGTGGTGGCCAAGACTGAGCCAGGTCCCCGAGCATGGCTGTGTTTAATGCAGTCCAAAACTCTGCCTGGGGAAGGACTCCAGGATCAGCTCCTCGGTGTATATCCATGTGACTGTGTGTGCAAAAAGTGTCCCCACAGAAGCCAAAATCCATTGCAATGATTAACTTCGATAAAGCAGCTTTAGAAGATTTATGTTAAAGCCTCTCTTGAGCACGGAACACAAACTTGCCTTAAAACGTGAAAGTCCACGAAGTGCAGCGAGGGAGGTGCAGGAAATCTTTAGAAAGGTTTTGATTTGGTAAAAGAGCAATTTAACGTGAGAAAAGCGGTGCTCTGGGGTTAAACTGCATTAATACTTTTGATTTGGAGCAGAGTCTGGGGGCTGCAGCAGTGGCTGAGCTCGGCGATGCGGGGCTCGGAGATCCTCCCGTCACTAGGGGGAGGACGAAACCCTGGCGTCTTACCCGCACAGTGCTTTGCTGCTTCGTTGAGCTATTAAATATTTGTTTAAAAACTGGCAAGGCCTGCAGCTTTGGCACGCCTTCAGGTTGTTTTTTCTAAAGGTGTGTTAGAGTTGGAAGGAGGGCGGGAGGCGCTGGGGTAAACAGGAGCTGTGTCCCAGCGCTCGGTCCCGGAGTGGCTGTGCGAGGGGCTGGGGTCGCTCTCACTGACCCTCAATTGCAGCGGGACGCCGTGACTCTGCTCTGCCCCCGGCCCTGCATGCTGGAGAGAACGTGCTGCCTGTCACCGAGGTGCCGAGCCCCTGCTCTGCACCCCGCCACGCTCCTCTGGTGCCACGTTTAGGGAATTGTGCTCAGAGCTGGTGTCGCGACTGGCGGGGCTGTCCCCATCACCCGCGACGGGGTTGGCGTGGGGGACACTCGTGAAGGTCTCACCTGAGACCCGTGGGGTCTGTGAGCACTCGGCTCCACCATGGCTGGACCCACCAAGGTGAGCAGCAAAGAGCCAGCCAGCCCCGGGCATCACCCCTTCTCCAGGACAAAGCTCGGCAAAGCCCACCTCCTTCCTTCTTCCCAGCGCAATGCACTGAACTTGTTGCAACTTAAGCTTGTAACTTCTTTTTATTTATTTCTTTTCCCCTTTTAATTTCCCTCTCGAGCTGGTCTGGGAGCTGATGAGCCTTGAGCTGTCCGCAAGGCATTTGGAAAAGCAGAGGGAAGAGCTAGCGGGGCGGGGTGTCGGGCAGGGAAGGAAGATATCAGCCTTGCCAAAGAAGGAGTGGAATAGCCGGTTAGGGTTTCACCGTGGGTTTGCTGCGAGCCGAGAGGGGCCGGGAGCCGCTGTCTGCTCCGAGCGCTCCTAATTACAGCCTGGCGCTGCCCCGACAGCCGGGCGGGCAGGAGGAGCCTCGCACCCCACCGCTGCTCCCCGGAGATGGTCCCAAGGTCGTGCTGCTAAATGCAGTGTAATAATTAATTAATCTATATATAAACACAGAGCTCACGTGGTCCGAAAGCAGATTAAGAGCGCCGGAGTTTCCTCTTCTCCGCCTTCCTCCCCGCCGTCTTCCTCTCGCCGGGTCTCTCCGCGGGTGAGCCCTGCAGTTGTCGCAGGCTCGGCCGGCCCAGCAGGGCTCGCCAGGCGGGTTAAGCAGCTGCACAGCTGGGTCTGAGCCCAAAAATGATGCGGGCACAGCAAAGGCTGCTCGGTGGATTCCCACCTCGCCCGGGTCCCCCGTCAAACCCACTCCCCTTGCAGGTGCGGGAGGACAGGACGGCCGCAAAGGCTCTGCCCGCCCGGCGCGGATCGCTCGCTCCGTGCTGGGAAGAGCCCGGTGCTGGGAATAACCTGGTGCTGAGAAGAGCCCGGTGCTGGGAAGAGCTGCTGGGATTTGCCTTCGGCAACAGGCATTCCAGAACCCCTGTTGCTTGCAACCTCAGTGTGGCAAGAGCTGAGATGCACGGTTTGCTCCCCGCTTCAGCGAGGGGTTCAAAACCTCCCCAAAAGTACATTTGCGGAGGGTTTGCAGCACGGAGGTGGAAGAATAAGCTGAGTTTCTGGAAGAGCTACAGGAGCTTGACGTTTGTAATGAGGTTGGAAACTAAACCCAAACCTTTGCTTGCCTTGCGACTCCTGGGGAGTTGAGATTTGTACAGGAACAAAAATGATGCTCTTTCTATTGTCTAAAACTGGTCAAAACTCGCTCCAAACCCCAAAAGTCAAAATTTAGGGAAAACATTTATTTCAGCTCTGGGTTAATTTCAATGTAGCTGCAGAAACACCTCGGGGAAAATTAAAAGCCACGTTTCTTGATTAATCGAGAATAGGTGATAATGTGCTGTGGAGGCAGTTGGAGAAGAGCAGAGAGAACAGTATCGAGCACTTCCAGATCAGCCCAGGTTTTGTAGCAGGGACACGTGCATGCCACGAACCCCTCAGCAAAGTCTGATCCTTGGCTTTGCACAGGGAAATCCTTGGAAAACAGAACAGATCCCGCGTCTGACTGTGGGAGCAGCGGGGGAACAAGCATCGCACTGCCCACACTTGCTCCGGGGCTCCTCCTGCTGCTTCCCAGATCTTCCTCTTGTGCACATCCAGTTGACCGAGAGCCATCGCTGGGTTTGGGTTCTGGGGGATGAAGTGCCCAGGGTGATGAGCTCATGGGAGAGGCTGTGTTTGGCTAATGCGGGGTGCCCATCTCCAGCTCCCCTGGCTCTCCAAGGCAGAGCTGGCTGGTCTCACCTTCCAAACCCCAGGCTGGCTCTACATCCAGGGGATGGAGGCAGAGAGAAAAGACTTTGTGAGGGCTCACAATGGAGTCCCCAGTCGGTTCAGCCCGGGTCGGAGGGGGCTGGGCTGTCTCTTTGGGAACCCAAGGGTGTAGAGATCAAAGGTGCGGGTGAGTCAATTACAATTCACATTTGGTTCATCCATATGTTTGACTATTTGAAAAGCTTCAATGGTCACCCATTTTATATCTCTTATGCCCATTGATTTGTTAATCTGACACTTGGTTTCATCTGAATAACAATAGCTGTCATTCAGAGTCCTCAGTGTTCAGGGAAAAGTCATTTCACTTGGGTTGTGCTCCAAGGCCTTGGCAGACCGGCCCACTGTGCTCTTTATGTAGAAGGGCTTGAAGAACTTGGGGATAATTCAGCCCCATGGCAGGCTCTGGAGGGAAATCAGCTCTGGATGGAAGCAGGGTAGGGTGCTGAAGGTTGCTGATGGGTTTTGACACGTGCAGTTTTGCTCCGTAAGGTCCTTCGTGGTTGTCACCATAGCCACGGACCTGCCCTCACAGCATGTGGGGTGCGAGGAGGTGGGCAGGTTACATACAAAGACAACCCAAGCAGTCAGAAGTGAGAAGCAGGCATGGAGAGCCCTCTTAAAAGCTGGATGAGTGCTCTGGACTAGATCAAATCATTGGTATGGTGAAGTGAAGTCTCTAATTATGTGAATACCTTTTTAATGAGAAGCAGTGCTTTGCATCTGTTGTACTTGCAGCAGAGCATCTCCACCAGCTGAGCCTGCTCTTTAAAGAGCTCTTGACTGTATTTCGTGTACTGTTTGTGACCACGTCATGATCCCACGTAATGACTGGGGCAGGAATAGCAGTCTGCAGACAGACCTGCTCCTTCATGTTTCCCTAATTGGCGCCTGTCTCCCTCCTTCGCTGGGAATTTCTCTCCTTCCCAAGGCTGGTTTGGTTCCTTCTGCTCTACCCTGAGTCCTGCAATGTCAGTGGGGACCCACCTTGAGATGTGGTGGCACCAGGAGCCTTGATTCCCTCAATGGACAAAGTTGGTTTTTTTTGTCCTGGAACTTAATTTTATTTTCTGTCTTTAATATTTGGTGTGGGGTGTAAGAAGACTGGAGAGAAGTCAGGAGGTTCACCCTGACCTGACTAGAGATGTTCAGGGTAAAAAAAATCCCTTTCTGGACAATTGTCTCACTGCCCTGATCTGTTTTCCATGGAGAGATCTTAATTTCCAGTGTTACTCCTTTATGAGTGCAAATCACAAACCCATTAACAAATGAGTTGAGGTGACAATCCCATTTGTGTTAAAATGCATTTAGGGATCAGTACTGAGAGGATCACCGGTGTATTAATTTGCCAGGCCCTTTGTTCCAGCGGGTGGCAAATATAGCTCATCCCAATGGGGGTCACGCTGACCTGGCCAGTGTCCTGATTACTGATGGTTTGGGTTGGGGTTGGTGCCACCCCTCCCTTCTGGGAAGGAAGTGGGAGACTTTAAGGAGTTAATTGGGTGGCTCGACTGGGAATAAAGTCCTAAACCAATTTTGAAGTCTTGACCCACTTGATGGGATGCTGGGGGTGATGAGCAGCTGGTGAATACAGGACATGCTTGGTTCATGGGGCACCTTCCCATGGTCCTGGGTTTGCTCTTCGCAGGCCACTGGGAAGGTGAACCATCCTCTGACAGTCAGAGAGGGCATCCCCTTCCCTTCACAACAGCTGAGGAGGAACCTCAGTGCTGCATGGCTTCCTGGCTGGCTTGGGTGTTGCTGAAGAGGCAGGTGGAGTCGTGCAGCTGAGGTTTGGCAGCGCTTGGCCTGGGTTAGGAACATGCCTGCATGATTAGAAAGGGCAGAAACATTTATAACTTTTTTTTCCCATAGTGAAAATGGAAAGCTGGACACTCTCTGAGCTGATGTTTCAAAGGTCTCTGCTGTTCAGGCAGTGCTGCATGCCCAGAGGATCCCTTTAGGTGCAAAAGGTGGATTCTTGGAGATCCTACACAGCGTTCTTGAGGAGCTGTAGATGTTAATGTGCCTCAGGGTTTGTTTCAAGCCTGCCCTGGCCCTGCCACTCTGTGAGCTCCCTTCCCACATGCTGTGGAGGAGCTACTGGGCTCTGGTCCAGACTTCACGTGGAAGATGCTTCAGGGATTCTCAGTGCTCAGAGGAAAGTGCTGGATGAATAAAGCACTGTCCCTGCTCCCCTCCTGCTTTGTTATGCCCATGATGAGGAAGAGGAGCAGGAGCACAGCTATCACCAGTGCCTTTTGGGGCTCTTAACCCAGCAGTGTTTCCTTTGGCTCATCTTACTCTGAGGGCAGATGAATCCCCGGGGATGTTCCCTTTGCATCAATTATGACCCAAGGGGTGCAAGCTGGGGTGTCACTCGGGGCAGAAAGGGGCTCTGGAGCTTATCAGGAGACTTCTTCCTCTAATCATGGCTGTAAAGCCCCAGAGCAGGAAGGCTGGGCTTGATTAGGAGAAATGTGTGTCAGGGTGGCAAACAAAGTCCTCCCTGTGCAAACGCTGGGCCACTCGTGCTGGTGTTTAACAAAGGGCAGCATTATCAGCGTGACTCGTTACCTGCCCGTGCAGGCACAGGATTAGGGCATTTGTTTCTGTGTGGGGAGAACACAAAAGGCCTCTCAGCAGGGCTGTGATTTATGAATGTGGCATTAGGGGAACGTGGTCCTGCCCGAGTCTCCCTGGGTCGGGTTTGTTTGGTGGCTGTTGACTTGTGCAGCGTTTCGTTTGGGGTTGGCTCTTTGCTTTGTGGGTTGGGTTGGTTGGGTTTTTTCCCACCTTCCAGCAGAATTGGAGCAGGTGAAATGCAGTGGCTTGGCAGTGCCCCAGGGGACAGGGAGAGCCTGGGAAGGGGCGCTGGAGTTCATCTGCTTGTGGGGCTGTCCTGGACAGAGATTTCTTAGGTGTTCCTGAGTGTTCAGCTGTAGCAGGCTGGGGTTGGCCACCCACATCCAGCTGCTTTTGGTGGCTGGAGAGAGGCTGCTGCCGTGGTCACTGCATGGTTACTTAACCAGAAACTTAATTTATGAGTACGTGCCAACAAAATCTTTGTCCATGTAGAGATGTCTGGACCCCCATCCTAGGATGGATCCAACCACAGGGGTGCTTCTCTTGAACTGACCCCTTTTTTGGGAAACTGGGAAACTTCCTCATTGCAGCACGGCTCCAGAAACACTGTCCACAGATGTCATACAGATGACTTGGAGTGCATGAAGTGCCCATCTCCCCTGCATTGGTTACACCGGATGTGCCCTTTGGGTCCAAACTGAGGTGTGCCCTGCTTGCTGGGCTCCCCACCACCAGCATAAAGGGTTGCTATTGTAGGGATGAGGCTGGTGGGGTAACCTCAATGGGCTACCTGGACTAGGAACAGCTCCTGGTGTCCTGGCCAGGGGCAGGAGCCCTGGGAGCCCCGGTGTGACAGGCTGGGAGCCAGGAGGATGCTCTGCTGCCTGTGCAGGGATGGCTGGTTTGGCTCTTGGATGAGTCGTGGTGCTACTTGGTTTGGGTGTTTAATTCTTGAAGCACCTGGTGCTTCTGGGGCAGCAGCAGAAAACCAGCAGGCTGTACCCTGTCTGCAGTGCCAGCTCTGTGCACCTCAGCTTCTGCCTCCCCCAAATCCCCACATCCACGGGGTTTAACCCCTTGGAGATGGCTTCCTTTGCTGCGAGAAAACATTTTCCCAAGACCTATGAGGAGAGATGTCTTAAAGACCCGCGAGGAGCAGTGCCTGGGGGGGGGTTTAACAGCCTTGAGAGGATTAGTGCCCTTGCTGCAATTAGGAGAGCAAATTGGTGGGTGTGGGGGCTCTGGGGCTGTGGGCTCGGTGCTGGGATGGCTGAACACACCAGCGGTACTGGCTGGTGCTCCTGCCAGCGCCAGATGGTTGTGCCTGAGCCTCGGTGGCAGGGACGGGGCGAGAGGGAAGAGCTGCAGTGTGAGCAGTGGGCACCACTTGGACGTGGCTGAGCAGCTACTGCGTGGCAAGAGAGCTGACAGCAAGCAGTGAGTTTGCTTGGGAGTTGTGGGAAGAGCCCAGTCGTTCTCTTGGTGGAATTGAAGCCAAACTCCTGAAATCAGTGTCTCTGGGGTTGGCTGAAGCCAACTGGCAGCTGTATTAGCCCCACATCCCACAGTCCTCTCACCTGGATACCATGGATGTGTTTTGGGTGTCCCACCAGCTATGATTTCTCTATCTCCTTTTAAGCCTGTTCCAAGCCAGGCTTCCTTTGCTCACACCTTGCAAGAGCTGCATTTTGGGCTTTGCCCTTTTCATTTATTTCCACAGTTAAGCCAATAACTCCAGACCTCGACTCTCTTGCTTTGCTGGTTTTTTTTCTGCAGGGGGACATTCTGTGCTTGCAGGTGCTGAGTCAGTTCAAGCTCAGCACATACTGGTTCCAGCTTCCCATGAGGGCAGGATCGGTGCTACCCAAGTAAAGCCGAGTTCAAGAATTTACATCTCTGGTGCAAGGAGGTGTTGTTAAGCCAGTGCTGTCCAAGAGGCTTCGAGAGCAGAGCTTTGTCTTGCAGTGAATCCATAAGTGGATCTATCAAATCTTTGTGTAGTGGGAGTTTAGTACACATAATTTTAATGTAGGCTATAAATTTTTGAGGGAGGAGAAGTTGCTGGTCTTTCTGGTCCTGATAGAGTAAGAGGCAGAAGCAGTCCGGAGAATTTATATTTCCCCAGGTTTGAGTTGTGAGCACCGAAATCACTGCAGATGCCTAAAATTCTTCCTCTTTCCTCCCTTCCAGGCTGTTGTCTGTTTAATTTATTGAGAAAAATGTCTCTTCTGTGACAGTAATCCTGGCTCTTTGCAGACCTGCAGGGGCACAGCTCTGGAGCAGCTGCTGGGCAGAGCAGAGGTGGAGGGCTGGGCACTCGCCCTGCTGGCCTCCAGGTGCCAAAAGAGAGGGAAGAGGATTACACTGGAGCAACTGAGGCTCTCCTGCAGGGATAAATTCCAGTTAAACACTCCAGCAGGGTGTCCGAGGAGGTGACATGGAACAGGAATAAAACACACACTTTGGCACAGAGAGTTGGCGCTGCGATCTGCTGATAAAGAGTCTTTGGTCCCAGTTTGCCAGTTAGCTCAGTCATGTTCCCTGCTGGGTTTAGGGGGGTTTTATTTCCCCCCCTTAAATCATGAGTTTCACAGAACTGCCCCCTCCGTGCTCTGCTTTTAAACAAAACCGGTCTTTTTGTTCCTCTTTTTTTGGGGGGAAGGGGGGAAATGGAGCCAGATTAGAGTAATCTCACATGACTCGAGCAGTGGGCAGCGCAGCCCGGTGCTGCTGGGCGATATTCTAAAGAACTCACCCATAAACAGCAATTAGGTTTTAATTGTGGCTCCGCAGCCGCCCCGCGCCTTCAGGAGCGGCACCGGGGGGACCCACGGCCATGAAAGGGGACCGGGGGCTGACCGGGAGGAATAAGATGCTCATTTCGGCCCCACCCCCTTACTGCGCTCAAAAGCTCTTATTTTCAGAGCAAAGCACTATTGAAGCGTCGGGACAATGGAGCCCAAATCCTGCTGGGGGAAGGGAGGTGCTGGCAATTGCATCTTTTGTTGCTTTTCCTTCTTTCCTTGCCTATGGCGTCCCCCATCCCACCCCTCCAAGAAATCCGCAGAGATGCTCGCTAGATGATAATGCAATCACTTTCTTGGGACTTTGCTAATAGGATTATAATTATTACTGGAGATGAACTGGAGTGAATAGAATATTTACCACTTCATCTTAAATTATTGTAAATCCCTCCAAAGCAGCCCTTTGATATGTAAAGTGCTGCCCCTCTCCCCCCAGTGAAGATAATTATTTAGTGCAAGTTCAGAGCTTTTAAGTATGATGGGGAGCAGAAAGAGGCTTCGGTGTTTACGTAAAGAGGAGAGGAGGGCCTGTGTAATGAACTGGTGGAGCTGATGAATATCGTGCCTGGCTTCAGCAAAGGAGGAGGGAAAGTTCTTGCTGAGCAGTTGTAACATCTCCAGCTGTTGTTGGGGAAGAAGGGACAAAATAATTCGAAATTCGGCCCATCGTAGCCCAAAGAAAGCCCCACATCCCTGCAGTTCATGTTCAGTCAGTGCATGAGTCTACCTGGTGACAGTGGCAGCATTTTGGGTTTGTTCTTTAGGGCTGGAGGAATTTCTGTTTGAGGAATGACCAAGTAGGCCAGGAGTCCTCAGCCTGGCAAGGAGATGTCTTGGGCAAAGATACGGCACTCTACAAATTCAGAGCAGGCTGGGGATGAAAGGAGGGATGGACTGGTGTGCTGGTGCAAGATCTGTATGTGGTGTAAAGGCTGGAGCTGATGTACAAGGGGCAAAGCAAGGAGCTGGGGTGGGCTGTGCTTTGCAGGGTCTGCGTGGGTTCAGGAGGAATCATAGCCACAGAGTGGTTTGGGTTGGAAGGGACATGAAAGATCATCCAGTTCCAGCTCCCTGCCATGGGCAGGGATGCCACCCACTAGAACAGGTTGCTCAACTGGCCTTGTCCAGGTATAGCACATCCACCTGCATGAAGGGTTGCAAGAGCGACTGATTGAGAATTATCAAGTGTACAAACTGCCTTAGGCACAGGAAAGGCCCTGAGCTCATTTTGGATGGAGGCTGGGAGAGCAGCAGGGGATGAGTTGCTGCTTGCCTTGTTCTTGCTCTGCCCTTGCCCTCCTGTGGCCAGGGCTGGAGATGCTCAGGCCACAGGGACTTTGGCCTGAAGGAGAGGGCTGCACCCTCCCAAGGTTCCAGGCTGGTCCCGGCCCCTCTAGCCCTTCTTCCCAGAGGATGTCCTGCATGGAGTGTCACCTCTGGGGTGGGAAGGGGCATCACTCCAGTCAGCCACCTCCAAGACCACCTTCGTGCCTTTACATCTTTGCCAAGGGATGGCCACATCACCCATCAGCCTCTGTGGAGTCTTTGTGGCTCCTGGGCCTCTTTACTGTGCTCACTGGTGAAAGTACAAGCCCTATCCCATGCAGACAAAACTCCCACCAAGTGTTTCTGCTGATCTGAGTTGTTCCTCCCCTATAGGTTTCACTTTATGGTGCACCATATATGGCACTTGGATACAGAAGGCAGCAGCCCTGTGAGGGATAACATCTCATTATCTTGGTATGAGTCTGTGCTTCTAATTAAGCCACTTAGTCCCATCAAGTGGGGGAGAGGCATTTGGGTGAAAGATGGGTTTTGGTTGGCGCAGGGTGGGAGGCTGCCTTGGCAGCAGGGGCTGGTTCAGCTCCTCACACCCACTGCTGTTCCCAGAGGCACAAACCCTCCGGGTTCTGGGCATGGGTCAGGCCCTGCTTTGTCCAGGCTGGTGCTCAGATGCTGCTGCAAAACAGCCTGCTCAGCTCTGTGGCTGGGCCAGCTCCCCACGTCCCTCCCTGCAGCACGGAGAGGGTCAAACCTCCGTGGTGACTCCGAGGTCTGATTTAAATTCAGAGACTTTTGGGGAAGTGGATAAAGTCTTTTATCTGGAAAAAATAGCCCTCCCCAAAGCCCCCGACCCCTGGTGATGGCAGCAGAGTGTTGCCCCCTCCTCGAGGCGCTGCCTGCTTTGATTTGCTGGGGCTGTTTGGTCCCGGCTCTGCCGCCGTGGGGTGGGGACGAAAGGGCCATCTGCCAATGTCCTGCTTCTCCCTGCTCCCCCCAGCCTTTGATGGGGCTTTTTATCCTCATCAAAGGAACTCGGATCAGGCTCCCCAGCCCGGCCACAGCCTGTTCCTGTGGGCTATGTGGGGATGCCACCCGTGGCCACCAGCTCTTTGGTCCCATTGAAGTCCCAGAGCACCTTCATGCTGGGGAGCCTTCACACCCCATTACCCTCCTCTCCCTCCTTTAATCCCTCAAACTCCCCAACAGGTGAAGGGCACCTGGCGGATTTGGGGGCAGGGAGCAAGGAGAGTGAGAAAAACATCCATTTCAGGCCCACATTTTTTATTTTCTCCTTTCCCTCCTCCTTCACCTACCCCTTCCTCACCCCCAAAGTTCATTAATTCCCATCATCTGGTTTGTGTAAGTGTCGTGGCGAGTGTTTGCCGGAGCTGGATAGGGTTACAGCCATTTCAAAAAGGCCAGGGCTGGTTCCCAGCCGTTCCCTTTTATTGTTGTATAATTTTGCCAACCCAAACAACAGGCTCCTGCTTGAGACAAAGGCACACATGTTGCTCTTACCACTGGTCATAAAAAGAGGAGAGGCTGCCTGCTACTGTACAGGTCTGTGGTGCAACAACAGCCCAAGCCAGGGATAATTTGGGGAAGAAAAATGTGATGTAGTAAACAACAAACCAGCAAACACTTGCATCCCCAAAGAGGAATTTGCTACTGCCTCTTCTCTCTCTCTGTTTCTTTCTCTTCCTCCCTCTGCCTCATTTCCCCAATCCCATTTCTGCCACCAGAAGGTGGAATCAAAGCCAAGAGGGTAATTTTGAAGCCAGTTGACCTTGATGCAGGTGGCAGGTTCTGTGATGCAATTAAAACGCTTTACTACTCTAACAGTCTTTCCCTGGGCTTGTAAGGAATATTGCTTTTAAGGAATATTGCTGGGATTTGATGATTTTGTGATGAGCCTTGCAGTGAGGAGAGCCCGGTAGGGTTGGGATGGGACTGATGTGGTGGCTTTGGGAGCTGAGCTGGTGATGCTCAAGTTTTTGCTCTCCAGAGCATTGCAGAGCTCTTGCTCACTGCCAGGTGCCTTTACAGGGCTCCAAGTGTGTGGTTTTAATGCAGCCCTTGGCTGCTTTTATCACCACTGTGCATTTTTTCCTGCTTTCTGACAGCAGCTCTGCCTCAGATATTGGGAACGACTGGGTATCACCTTGGCAGAGCAGGTGGGCTGGGAGGCAAAGCTGCCAGCAGTGGAGGTGCCATCCCCATCCTCCTCTGGGAATCCACAGCTCTTTTTCAGGATTCTGGAGTTAGTTCACTTGGCCTAAATTTATCTATTGGGATGGGGGAGAAGAGGAAGAGGCAGAGAAGCAACAGGAATTAGAGAATTGGTTGTGCAGGATGGGAATGATGGTAAAATCCTGCTTAAAATGTGTTTAACTTACAGCAGTGAATGGATGGACTGTGGTTTGAAATGAGTCCTTTGGCTTTGGTGGGATCCTGACTGGAGCAAAGCTGAGCAGGATCATGCTGGGATGGGAGCAGGGGACCAAACTGCCCCTGGGGATGGGATAGAGGGAGGTGCAGCAGCCTGGGGAGCATCAACATGGGAGGGGATGAGGCTTTAACCTGCCCTGCCTTCTGCACTTGTTTCCTCTAGGGCTGTTCCAAGCTGGCACCAGTGGGCTTGTTTGTTTTCCAGCTTGCAAATTAAAAATGCAGCAAAAATCTTAAATTTGTCACGTGCACTGAATTGTACCATGTTCTGGGTTGTTCTGGTTCTGGCTCTGCTGAGCTTGGTGTCTCCTTGGGTTTTGAAACCCCCTGACATGACTCTGGAGGCTAAAACTCTCTTTCCCCCCAGAAAAGGAGAACTTTTGTGTTTGCCTTTTTATTTCTTTTCACCTTCTCTCACCACAACCTTTCCATGTAATTTATGCGGTTTCTTGGACAGCCTTTTGGGAGGACTTGGGGGTGCTTTCCTCAGAAACCTTCAGGTTGCCAAAATTCACTTTTCTGGGAAAAAAAGCACCTTTTGTCCTGTTGCAACACGAGCCAGGAATTTGGGTAAGAACTGACCAGAAATAGTTGTATGCTCTGAGTGTGCAACACAGGGTTGCAGAGCAAATGGTTCTGGATTACAGACCTGAATTTGATGGATATCCAAAATAGTTTGACTTGCTGTTTCTCCCATTTCCCGTATTTCCCCTGCTTCTAGGGAACAGCTGTGTGGGGAAAGTCTAGGAATTCTGCTCCAAAGGCAGTTCTTGCTGTATCTGGTGGTGGAGCTGCTGCAGGGACTGCTGTGAGTGCTCCCCAGTCTGTATCTTGTTGCTGCATCCGGGTGTTGTGGCATTTTATCCTGAGTTTCTTTTGCAGAGGGAACCTGAGGGATTGAGCAGGTGGTGTGAAGGGCTTTGAGACTGGAGGGTGCCACTGATGTAGCACAGAGCACCCTGATTTTAGCACTTCCCTGTGGGACTCAACTCCCGAATGTGCTGGAGCAGGAGGAACATCCCCAGGAGTGATGCTGAGTGGTGGCAGGTGCTGGGTAGGGATATACCCAGCATGAATCCCTCCCCAGGAAGGAAAACTCATCCATTCCACTCTGGGGCTCCTGTTGGGCAGCAGGACACCTGAGCATGCTGGGTGTTGTCCAGGCAGCCTGACAGTGACCCCTGTGTGGGCAGACAGCCGGGGTGGTGGTCTCTGCAGCCCCCCAGTGCTCCAGGCTCCTGCAGACCCAGAGGGTTTATCCCAGCAGGCGTTGGCGATGGCAGGAGGTGCGTGGGGGGACCGACAGACATCCCCAGGGATAAAGCCACCACTGTTGTGCTCTGGGCTGTCCTACCTGCAGTGAATAACCCAGCAACAGGTTGTGGGGGTCCCCTGGCCCCCCCAGCCCCTCGCCGTTCCTCCCTGAGCCGCGGCAGCAGCTTAGCCCGGAGCCCCTGGGCGCAGACAAAAGCTGCCACAAAGGGCATTAGGCTTCAGGATTGGATTACCGTGTGGCCACCTGTCATCCCCACTTTGTAAATTTATCTCACTGCGGGGCTGGTTTTCTCATTGGGGAAGTCTGCACTTCAAAAAAAACCCCATAAACCCCCCCCACCCAGTGCCTGTCCAAGCAGCAGCCCTGGCTGAGTTCGTCTGAGCATCCCTTCTTATTCCAGGCTTCAGAGCTGCGTGGGGCTGGGGATTAGGGCTGTTTGAATGAAGAGAGCCTTTATTACATTAGTCTAAGTGGTTAATAGGTAAAGTAGGCCAATCCATCTTTAGACTAAGCCTGTCACTTCGCCTATGAAGGGTGCGGGCTTCGCCGAGGAAATATTCATTAAAGGAAAAGCTTTTCCTCTGTCCCTCTTGACATGTTAATAGCTCAGGGTTAGGGGCTCGCTCTCTGCCCCTGCAAAATTCATAGCTGTGCAAAATTCCTGGCTGTGCTCACACAGCAACTCCCTCCCCTCGCTGGGACCCCTGGCAACTCTGCCCGAGTCAGCAGCACTGAACCCCACCAGTGCTTTGCTGGCTGGGCTGGGGGGGGAAAAAAGGATATTGGGAGCCTGCTGGTGCTCCTCATCCTCACTTCCCTCTTCCTTGCTCAGTAAGCAAGGACGCCTCATCTCTTCCCAAGCAGGGAATGAGGGAGAGGCTTCAAATGATGGGTAGAGGCAGCGCTTCGGTGTGGGACTCTCTGCTGTGGGATGTTCTCAGGGCCAGGAGTACTCGTGGGTTGGGAAGGATTTGACAGTTCGTAGTCACTGTGGAATGGGATGATTTGGATGCAGATGCTGGCTCCAGAGGTCTTTGAACTGCAGGTTGCCAGAAGGCAGGAGGATAACAAGGCAGGAGGGGTTGCTTGCCAAGGTTTTCGTACCATCTTTATTTTCTGCTACAGCCCTCAGTGTCTTCATCCAGCCCTGTCCTGACTGGGGCTCAGCTGAGCTCCCTTTTTCCCACAGCCTGACTCCCTTTATGCTCTCCCCTTGCTCTCCCTTATGGAGAGCAGTGGTGGCTGCACCTCTGCCATTCTCACCTTGCACACACTGCTGAGCTGAACGTGGCTTTGTGCTGAGCCCCACTCCTTCCTCCCAGGGAGCTGCATCCTGCCAGGCCATTGTGGCTTCTGACCATCACAGCTCCTCTTTCCCCTCCCTGTGGTTTAGTTTGGCCCTTGGAGCCCAAGGAGCAGATGTGTTTGGGGCTGGGATCTGGTCCTCCTTCCACCAACGTGTATGTCCAGCGTGTTGGAGCTGCACTGGGCCGAGCTGCCCTTCTCCAGCTGTGGTTTGAATGGGAATAAGAACTTCTTGGTGACTTTTCCACCACTGTGAGTTCAGAGCAGCCAATGTACCAGTTCCTCCTGTCCCCGAGGCTCTGTTGTCTCTGGCTGCCAGCATGACGGATGGAGCCTCTGTGGGAGATTATGGAAACCATGGGAAAGCTCCTCACAACTGACATGCCCATGCAATAAAACTTTGCTTTCCTGGATGCGATGCTGTCAGAGGTTCAAACCACATCCATGGGCCACAATATTTGGCTTTACTTGCAGCTGTCTCCCTTTCATGCAGCCACTTCTCAAATAAGGTGGCGCCTGAGACAATCTTGAGGATCTTAGTTTTGGGCTATGCCTGGTACCTGTGTGGGTACAGTGAAGGAAGTGCAGGAACAAGGGCCTGAGGGCTGGGTTTGGTGGTTCCAGGCTTTCTTTTTGGGTTGAAAGCTCCATTTTGAGCTCTGCTCATCTCAGCCTGTGCTGGCCAACCCAAGGGCAGCAGCAGCATCAGTGTGTTTTGTCCTGCTTCTCTTGCTGTGATGGGTCACCAGCAAGATGTTCTGCAAACCCAAGGATTCAGACCCTCTCCAAAGACTACAGCCTGGGGGCTCTAGACCTGCTCAGAGCCACAAATGAGGTGTGTTCTCAGGAGCTGGGGGCTCTGCAGGGGGACTGACACCAGGGCACTGGATGCTCCTAGGTAAAGTTACTCCCCGCTTTCTTCCGCTTACACTGTGTTCATTGAAATGCTAATTAGGAACTCGTGTTTCCCAACTGGATCAACTGACTTGGCACGGCATTCCCAGCAATTTCCTCCCGTTTCACAGCCCAGCCCTACCCAATGCCTTTCTTGTGTAAGGAGGGGAAAAGTAAGCCTTGCATCATTCCCAGGAGAATGATAAACACTGACTGTAGTAGTCCTGAAGGAGAAGTCAGTCCCAAGGTGCCGGGCCACATACAACCGGCAACCTGATGGACCTGACCTGAAGCCAAAGGGCAGCACAGCCATCCTGAGGATGTCTTGGGAAACATTCTCCTCTCTCGGCAGGTCCCAGGCCATTAAGGACTTCATGGGTTGAAACCAAGCTCTTAAATCAAGCTGGAAGGCAGTCAGTGGCCAGTGCAGGATGTGGAACTCGGGTTTAATGTGGCCATAAAAGGAGACACCACTTAATGAGCAAATGTTGCAATCCACATCAGCCCACAAAAGGTTTAGGAGCTGTTCTGGGCGTTATTGACTGGCTCTGCTCTGTGACGGCATGACGGGGTTGCAGAGTTGGCCAGAAAGGCAAAGGATTAGTCAGAGTTTTATTTTGGTTACTGTTTTTTTGGCTTCTGACTTCCAGGAGCTCTCACGTCCCAGGTGTCTGGTAGACCAGTGTGATTTCTATCTGTGTGTGAAACGCCACTGGTGTGGACTTGAAATCCCAGCCCTCGGGGTTCCCACCACCCCTGGGCATGGCTGGAGGTTTCCAGAAGTTGATAACCTCTTCCTCCAGCTTGTCCATCACCTCTTCTCCCAACGTCCTGTGCAGATCTGGTCCAGGGACCGTCTCCCATCGTGGGTCTGTGGAGAAGGGGCTTTATGGGCAGCCCCCAGGCACCCCTGTTGGGTGGAGATGCAGCCTTTGGGTGCCCCTTGCCAGTAAACACATTGCACAAAGGTAATGCCAGGAGCTGATGAAGGAAAATACCATGTACAGTGTGAGCTCACAGGAGTTGCATAAACAGCTGCTGACCAGGCATGGGATGATTTTTGATGCAATCAGACCTCTCATTCTGGTTCCCTGTTCTTTGGCCTCAGAACAGATTGGTCAGTTTTTTTTCCCTAGAGTTCTTAACCGAGGCAACCATTGGCATTAGCACAAATTATCACTGGCTTTTTTAATTGCGAGAGCCCTGGTGATCTTTGCTGTGGAAGCATAAAACAGTGAGGGAGGAGGTGGCCGTGGGGGAAGAGCCTCTGTGAGGTGTTGTACAGCTGAGGGAAGCACAGCTCGAGGCTTGCAGATCACACGCTGGCTGGTTATTTCTCTGTGCTGGGTGGATGCTTTGAAAACTTAATCAAGTTTTATAGCTTTAATTTCGTGCCTGACTCCCCTCTTGCCTTTTCTTTTCAACTGTCTTGCAACCCAGAGCAAATGAGTCCCGTTGGGTTATAAAAGGAATGAATTGGCAAACGGTCTGAAATATTTCAGCTTGCCTAGTGAATGATAGGAAAAAATTACTCTCCCTGCTTTGTGCCACTTCCATCAATTCTGCAAGCTCTCCAGTGTTTCCCCACGTGGTTAATTAGAGACAGCCAGGGAACAAGGTGGAACTGCTGAAAGCTTTAGGTTTTGTGAAGGTATGTCCTGCCCATGAGCTGAGGTTGTGTTCTCCATGGTCATATCCCATAGCCTGACCTGCTGTAGCCTGTGTGGCAGTGCTGGAGAAGGGTTGTCCTCATTGGGTGCTGGGCTGGGATATGCTGGAGATGCCACCAGCAGCAATTGATGCTCTTTCTAGTTCATGTTAGGGAACAAGTCTGCACAGCAATGGGGAATACTAAAGTAGTGGGTGAAGCTGAATGCAGGAGGACCCTTGTGGTTGGTGAGGTCCTACTGCTGATAAGCCAGGGACAAATTGCACTCTCTTGCCTGAGTTTGGGAGAGTTTTGCATTTGGGATGCTAAGAGAAAGCAAGGTGGATGAGCTCCAGTGAGAGCTCTTGCTTTTCTGCTACGCCATGCTCTCGCTCCTGTGGGGAAATGAGCTCTGCACTGGGGCTCTGTGGTGTTGGCACGAGCCAGAAAAGCCACCTGGTGCAGCTCAGGACTCATCCTGGCCAGCCTGGAGCTGCTGTGGTACGTGGAGCCACACTCCAGGTGCAGAGTGTAGCCCAGCTAATCCACTCATGGATAACTGGGAGATTACTCAGCTGGATTTCTAATACAGTGGCCTTTAATAATAATCCCCCCCTAATCCCTAAATCAATGGAAAATGGATTTGTCTGTACAAACCAAATGGCTTGTGAAGGCATGTTAGGAGGAGGCATTCTTGTGTATCTGTGTGTGAACATACCTAGAAATGCATATGGTAGTTTCTCTCCTGTTTCCTGCCCTTGTGACCCATGTCCGTGTGTTTTGCTGGCAGGGACCTGATGCCCAGGACGCTGGAGGGGCAGATCACCATGGAGAAGACCCCCAGCTACTTCGTCACCAAGGAGG
>JAWWEW010000042.1:11665990-11677278 GCA_035583185.1 Anabacerthia variegaticeps | reverse complement strand
TGATGCTCTGGGGCACAGGGGGTGACTCTTGGGGATGGGCCTGTGCAGGGCCAGGAGTTGCACTGGATGGTCCTTGTGGGTCCTTCCAATTCAGCATCTTCTGTGATTCTGTAGTCCAGCCTCTGGGGCCAGTGGTTGCCCTCAACACATTCTGATATAAAACATCATTATCGTTAAATTCAGAAGAGTCCCAGGCCAGTGCTATACAAAGCAGCACCTAAAGAATGTTACAGATTTCTGTAATGTAGCAACTGCCACTTTTAATAATTGAATTAAAATAATGTCATTTATCTCCACAAGCCTTGAGTCTTTTAGACTGTTCATTCTTCAGAGACTTTTTAGAAAAGGAGTCAAAAGGGAGCACAAGATTTAATGTAGTGATTTAGGAAGAGTTCAACCTGGAAACCTCCAGCTGGTCAGGATGCTTAATTAGCTGCTCCCAAACTCTGGCAGTGCTTAAACTCTATAGGTGTCTCATTTTTCAAATATGTAGCTTTGACTTTACCATTCCCATGTACGTCTCGAGTAGCACAGCTGGGTGTGCTGGGAGCTGACCTCAGCCTGGTGGAGCAGAGCTACTCCTTACCTCATTCTCACCTCTCCTCCATTCCCTTCCAAACCAGGTGGGAATGCCCCAGCAGATGTCCCGTAGGCAGCCTGGAGCTGAGCTCATGGAGCCCTGTCCCTCAGCCCTGTGTTTTAGAAGAGCTGCTCAGTGCTGGGATGGAAAGGGTGTGTGTGGTTTTCCTTCTCAGGGGCATTGGTGATGCCCAGGAAAGGGGAGTCCTCAAGTCTTTATGGGATTCAGCATCTGCCCTGTCCTCCGTAGCTCCCTGTGGGCTATTCCCAGTTGTACCTTGGATACTGGGGGTTCATTCCCCAGTTTGGGCTGGGGCTCATTCCCAGGAGTTGCTCTGGCAAGAGCATCTAAAAGATAAGGGTGTCTGTGTGGTCTGTGGCATCCTGAATACAGAAAAGATGGGCTGAAGGGTCTTCTCATAGTTCTGGGGACCCCAGATGATGGAGGAAGCTCCTGAAGGAGAAGCATGGATTGATGAAGAGGTAGGTGAAGCAGCTGAAAGATGGTGATAACCAGGGTGGATTTAATTTTTCTCCAGGTATTGCTTTAATCTAGAAAACACTCATGTCTCCAGGTTGGGCAAGGGAATGTGGCATTTCTAGGGATGCCAGTGCCTGGACTCTGGTGCTGAGATGATGTCCCAGACAGATGTCACCTTGTGAAGCTACAGATACCAAGGATGAAAACACACAGGACAGGCAGGAATTCACCTGAGAGGGAAGAGGCTGCTGGCAGGAGCACCTCTGTGTGGCACCTGGAGGGTG
The DNA here is from genome assembly GCA_035583185.1 of Anabacerthia variegaticeps. Taxonomy (NCBI): domain Eukaryota; kingdom Metazoa; phylum Chordata; class Aves; order Passeriformes; family Furnariidae; genus Anabacerthia; species Anabacerthia variegaticeps. The sequence continues at coordinate 11,675,934 of JAWWEW010000042.1, read as the reverse complement.
TGGAGACCTCCCTGAGCAGGGTGAGGGAATGTTGAAAGGAAGGAGGACAGAACTGGAGAGCCTTTAAGCACCAGGGAAAGGTCTGGGCAGGATCTGCAAAGGCAAGAAGGTGCTGGGAATGCTTGGAGTCCAGTCTGTGCTAAGAAAGCCATTGGAAAAGCTGGTGGATTTTCTAGGTGGCAGCATGTTTATTTGGCTTCAGGCCAAAATGATGCATTCAAAGCAACCTGGAAGCTTGAGAAAGTTTTTCCTGGGGCCTGGGTTCAGGAAGACGTCATTATTATGTGGATGTTTTCTTCCTTGGGCCTGGGGTACAGATGGCTGGGAGGCTGTGCTGCTGGCAGTCCCAGTTCCCAAACCACCAGGGCACTGCAGTAGGAAGTGCTTTGCTTCCATTTCGGAGTTTTTGTTATTTTTTCTCCCCTTCAAAAACGTTCCTGAGCCACGAGATCTGTCCGTTAATCACTTTATTTAAAGCTAAACTTTATTATCCTCCAATTTCTCTCTGTGGTTAAGAACCATGGTGTTAACTCTTTTCCTAATGCATATATTTAAAAAGGTAATAATAGTGACTAATTAGTTATAAATCATTCAAACATTTCTATGCAAGGCAATTGTTCAACACCTTGTTTAATGGTTTCTTTATCAGAGAGAGGAATTCCCCTGTCAAATGTTAGTGTTGGTACCTTCACTCTGGTCATTGTGAGCCCTCAGATCTTCCTGTCTGTCAGGATTTCCCCTTTTTCAGATTACAATTAATTTAATTAAAATGCCTATTCCAGATCATTTCAGGGCCCTACACCCTAATTCAGTGGGAGAGCAACCGGTACCAAACACAGGAGGTTTGCTGATCTCGTTGTCTCTAAACTCTTTGCTTTGGTTTTCCTCCTGTTGCTTTCCCTTATTTTCCAGCAGAACATGATTCAGTCCTGCAGGACTATTAGATCTCAACTTCTCCCTCCTCATTTTTCTCCTGCCTCTGAGAGGGGGCTTACAAATAGGATTGCAAGAATCAGCCACTCTCACCAGAACAATTCGCTTAAGAACTGAAGAGCCTCGTCCTCCAGGAATATTATTTGCAACTATTTATACAGTCAGCTGTAATTGTGAGGCTTAATTCATGCTCATTAAGTCCTCTGAGATGCTTGATGAGCAGCAGTGCAGCAGTGCTAAGCATTTCTGGTTATTTGAGCTGCTCTCAGCAGTGAAGGCATCACCATTTGTCTTGCCTTGATCTCTTCCCATCCCACCAGGAGCTGGTAGGGAGAACATCAGTACCAGTTGCCATCAGGAACCATCTGGATATTTCTTGCCAAAAATTACATGCCATATCCTGGTAGCAACCAAAATCCTGAACAAAGGAATGAAGTTTTAAAATACTAAGCTCAAAAAATGGCTTGGCAGAGAAGATGCAACTGCTTTGACATTGAGGTTATTTAGCTGGGAATTTATGTGTCAAAAGCTTAAAAGCTTCACCAAAGAAAATTTAAGAAAGCACCATGTTTCCAACTAATTAAGTAATGTCAGCCAAATATAATTTATTTCTCACCATCACTCATGTCTACAGCAGAATTATCTCATTTTTGATTTCTAATGACTTTCTCTCTCTCATTAATCTGGCCATGAATTATTTTTATATAACTTTTTGGCATTGAAGCAAAGAAATTTTTTTTTTTCTTTTTCATAAGAGCAACATCCCTGGATAATTCTGCATCACCCTTGAAAGGGGGCAAGGAGTCTAGCTTGGGTTTCAATGCACAGCTCCTGCTTCCCTTCCCAGGAATCCTGGTAGGCTCTACCCCAGATCTTCCCCAGGAGCTCAGCTTGTCCTTGCTCCTTGAGGCAGCTCTTCTAGTACCAAGATGTGTATACAGGTTCTGGTTTGGGCTTTTTATTCTGATAGAAAAAAAAGAAAAAATAAAATAAAATAAAATAAAATAAAATAAAATAAAATAAAAGGCCTTTCCCTGGAGTTCTCAGAGAATTTTTCAAGGGCTTTTCAAGCAGCATCACTGCCTTTTCTGTTTCTCTTTTCTTGTAGGCACAGGCTCTTGCTGAGGTTTAAAATTTGGTTCCTCCACTGAACATCCATCTGTCCCAGGCTTGTGTGCCCTGGGTATTGGAACTGTCCTTGTTTCTGCTTTACTGCTTTGATTCAGGGCTTGGTTTTTCACTAATGGGTTGTTACGTGAAGCTCAGCTTGTTTCCAAGTCCCTGGAGCAAGCCCTGAGGATGCTCCCAAACAGGGCTGGGTTGGTTGTGTTGTTTGCATCCAGTATCCCACCTCTGATCCCAGGTAGCTCTAAGGGCAAGGAACTGGAGATGAATCTCTGTTTCCTGCTGCTCCTGGGTGAGCAGGGGTGAATCTGTAATCTCGAGGTCTCTGCTCTGTCTGACATAACCTAAAGAGATCAGCACATACCCCTTGTGTGAAACTGCCAGTCCCAGCTGCACAGCAAAGGGACTCAGAGAATTTAGAAAGGCAGATGAGTGTTGGCTGCTTTACCCGACCTCCCAAAAACTCCTTTGCTCCCAGCCACTGCAGAAGCACATCCTGCTCCCCACAGTCACCGAGAGCATCTCCCGTGGGAGGAACTGCCACTTGCAGCCAGCCTGGGTTGCTGCAAGGTAACCTGGTTGGCAGGTGACCCGGGCAGAGAGCTGGAGCTGCTGCAGCACCTCCCTGGGGAATGCAGGAGCCAGCACACAGCCAGGAATGCCAGGGAGGCAGAGCCTCAGCTGGCACAGACCCACTGCCTTCCAGGGCTGAGCTGGGAGGGGGCTGCAGGCAGTAAACAGATGGCTGGAGGGTGGTGTGGGGAGTGGGAAAGGGAGCACTGCACAGGGACACCTCAAATATTGCCTTTCTGTGCCCTTTGAGGGCGCTGGGGCTGCTTTGAGGTACCTTATATGTAAGAATATTTCCGAAACTCGGTGGGTCATGCCCACCCTGACAATAAATGCATCATTTAGGTTGGATATGGCTGACTCATCACAGCTCCTGGAATGCTCATTAGGAGAGAAATTGCACTGCTGGTTGGTTTGGGTTAAGAGAAGTCACCTATAGCTCAGTGTTTCCCTAGTGTTTCTCCAGCAGGGTTACAGGGGGCTTGGATTTACCATGGTCATCCTCTCTGTCATGGTTTAACCCCAGCTGGCAGCTCAGTCCCACTGGCTCCCGTCCCCTGGTGGGATGGAGGACAGAACTGGAAGAGCAAATCGGAGAACCTCTGGGCTGAGACAAAGACAGCTCAATAGGTAAAGCAAAGGCCATGTTACCAAGCAGATTAAAACCAGGAATTCACTCCCCACTTCCCATGGCAGGCAGGTGCTCAGCCACCCCCAGGACAGCAGGGCTCCAGCACATACAATGGGGACTTAACAGGACAAACACCAGCCCTCCAAATGTCTTTCTCCTTCTCCCCCAGCTCTACACGCTGACCATGATGCCATATGGAACATCTCCTGGGTCAGATGGGATCAGCTGGCGTGGCTGTGTCCCCTCCCAGGTCTTTGTGCCCCCTCAAAGGTGGGGAGCAGGAAAGGTCCTGGCTCTGGGTAAGCCCCACTCAGCAGTACAGGGAACATCCCTGGGTTACCAACCCTGTTTCCAGCACAAATCCAAATCAGTATCAGCTACTGTGAAGGGAATGAACTCTATCCCAGCCAAAACCAGCACACTTTCTCACTTGTGGCATCTTGGATGACCAACCATCCTCCAACACGGAATTCCCAAAGCTAAGCTCAGGGAGGAACAGGGGAAAGTGAGCAGGGAAATCACATTCCCATGGTTGCAGCCTAAAAAGCTGGAGGACTCTGGTCAGTCCATGACCTGGCACTGCTGAGGACGGGGAGAGGTTCTGGTGAACCTGCCCTCAATTCATGGTCTAAAATCTCAGTGGCCACAGGAAAGATGATGTTGTTTACAACCTGCTGCAGGAGATGCAGAGCTGCTCAGCTCTGTCCCACTCTCTCCTCCTCCCAAGCCAAAGCAAAACTTGAAAATCAAAAAGCTGAACAAGGAAAACTCTCCTAAAACCCAAAGGAGCTTTTGACTCCTTTCTCCTCCCCAGATTTTCATTATTTCCTATGGAAAATCCACTTCACCCCTGGAAACCTGCTTTGCAGAAACTTCCATGTAGTTAAAAACTAAGAAAACAACTTTTTGGAAAATGGCGTGGCACTAACACTTCTGCTAACTCTGGCCCAGCATAAGGCAGCCAGATGGGGCAGTGGGGACGGGAGCGAGGACCTCGGCAGCTGGATGTGTCTCTGCAGCAGGAGGGGAAGAGAGAGCCCAAAGGACCAGCTGATATCTGAGCAGACTTGCAGGTGAAGGTCTATCAGGTAGACATGGGGATCTGCTGGAGCCACTGGGCTGTGTTGGTATCCAAACCCATCCGAACTGCTGTTCAACCACGGGCTAAAACAGGAGTGACTTCAGAAGTGTCTGACAGCACTTTGCTCTCTTTGATCCTGAGAATGATGGAAAAACTAAACTTCAGGCCAAGTACTAACACTAAGTTCTGCCAGGGAAGCTCCAAAGCACAGATCTCCTGGAGACCAGCACGGGGAGGGCAGCCCTGTTGACGTGCAGAGTGGAATTTAGCAGATACTTACTCAAAACTTGGGGTCACAGTCATGTGGGCCAGGGGTGATGGCTTCAGACTGAGAGAGTAGGTTTAGATTTAGCATTAGGAAAAAATTCTTCCCTGGGAGGGTGGGCAGGCCCTGGCACAGGGTGCCCAGAGAAGCTGTGGCTGCCCCAGCCCTGGAAGTGTCCAAGGCCAGGTTGGATGGGGCTTGGAGCAACCTGGGCTGGTGGGAGGTGTCCCTGCCATGGCAGGGTTGGAATGAGATGATCCTTAAGATCCCTTCTCCACCCAAACCATTCCATGATTCTGCAGCCATGGGTGTGTTGCATCTCCATGTGCAGCGTGGGCTGTGAGCTGCTCAGGTGACCCTGAGACATGGGCACAGAACAAGTCTTGGCATCAAATTCCAGCGTGGAGGGCCAAGTCCTCAGCTGGGTGTAAATCAGCCTCGCTTTTTATTGCTGCAGTTGAGGTTTTCCAAGTAACTTCAGTGGATCCACAGGGCGTAGGACATCTGGTGGCATCTGCTTGTACAGAGCCTCTAGCCTCAAACCCAGTAGGAAACACCTGGTGCTCAGCTCCATCCTGAGCAACCTTGTGGTTCTGATGGAGATTGACTCTTACTCCATCTACCTTGACATGGCCACAGATGCATGAAGTGATACAATTGTACAAGAAATCCAGTTGGCTGTCAGTCCTGGGGAAATTCATATGCCATGTGTCGGGCTGGCATCGTTCATCCCTGGAGGGGATCTCATTATGCTTCCTCTGTGTATATTTGCTTTATATTCTTTGTTTGAGAGCACGTTTGGCAACTCTGTTGTTCAAGTATTGTGCTGGAAACCATACAGTGTTTATGTACCAACAGTGAATAACAGTCTGCACACACTCAGGGCTGTGATTCCAGCACTACAGAGGTGGGGGGGATGCAGGGTGAGGGCTCTTGTGCAGCATCTCTCAGACTAAGGAGGTCAGTGTGATGGGATTTGGGGCACAAGGACTGGATTACCTGTGGAAGGAGAGAGTGTGAAACATTTGTTTAGTGTCTATATTGCCATTTGTGGGCATTTGTGAAAGGGATTAACCCTTGCGCTCATGTGCAGCTCCTGAAAGATGAAGCCAAAGGTCTGTATTTGGGTCTGTACAGACCAAACCACGAGGTCATGGCAGAAGGTCACCTGCAGAAGTCCTGACTCTCTCAGGGACTCAACTATTCAGCTTCACTCCCTGCTCCCCTCAAGGAAGGGATAACGGTGGGAGACTTTGCTCTTCTGGGTGTTTCTTGGCATTTCGCAGACACTCCAAAAGATTTATAATGAGGTGCTTTTCTAATTCTGCACAATCCCATTTTCAACGGCAACTTGGGCTCTTGGCACTCATTTTCCTATGGAATCCTGATGAGGACTGGGTTTCTATGGCCTCTAGCTTCAAAATAGAGAAGCAATTTGCTTACACTGGCAGTTAGAAGCCTAACTGGGATTTGGGCCTCAGGACCAATCACTTCTGAAAATGTTACCTCAAACGCTTAAGCCCCAGGTGCTTGGGCAGTTTCACTGGTGCTTCACAGACTCACAGCCCTTTTAGAAGGTTATCTAGAAGGCTAAAGCAAAGTCCTACCTTTTGGGAGGCTTGGTTTATGCTCCTGGATTGTTTGGAAGGGGTGTTTTTGGCAAGCATCTTACCCGGCTCACACATCTCTGCCTTGTTTCCACCCTGAGCTCCCAGTTCTGCCTTACCTTACCCCGACAGCTCCTTTAACTCTGGAGCAGCACTTGGGTACTACAGCTGGGTCCATGTGTGTCTCTTTTGCTGTTCACTGCCTTCCTTCTCCTGTTTTAAAGTGTAAATAATGATGTGTCCTGGGAATAAACAGTAAATTGAGGAAGAGCTTATAGTTTAGAGAAGATTGACTAATTCTTGGCAAGGGCAAGTTGGCATAGCTGTGTTGACTTCAAGGGAGAGGAATTGATTGATGTTTGCAATGTGGTTGGCCCTGTTTCTCCAGATGTTCTGGTGAATGCCTGCAGATAATGAATCTTGTCTGGAAATCTGCAGAAATTTATGAATATTTGTGGGATAAGGATGGTATTACACCCATTGCTGTGACCTGCTCCAGGCATGGCTCAATTCAGGGCAACGAGCAGCCCCACTCTGCTTTCTGAGGCATCAAATGCTGCCAAAGAGACCCTAATTCTGCTGTGAAGGACAAAGCTGTTGCTGCTGAAGGTGGATTTATCAAGTGAGTGATCGTAGCTTGCTGCCTCTTGCTGCGTGTGTGTGACATAAACATCTATTATGTTCATTTGGAAAGTTTCTCCGTGGCTCACCTCGGGGCAGACACTTCTGAGAGCTCAATTACAGGCACTTAGTTGCTTGACAACCCTTCTGGCGGATGCTGGCAGAGTGCAGGGCTGTGTCCCTGTCAGATAGCAGATCTCTCTCTTCATTAATGTACTGACATCAAGAGGTGCCTGAAGTCACCTGGGAAGCTGCTGAGTTTCTCACAGGGATGGGAAGAGGTGCAGCCTGAAGTGTGAGGTCCTTGTGGCTCTTACAGGAGGGCCCAGGAGGTCTTTGGTCCCACTGAGCCCCATCAGGATGGAAGGGCAGCTTTCCTGGTCAGTCCTTGTCTCGAGAAAGTGCCACTCAGACACAAGAAATTCACTCCCTGCACCACAAATGCATCCCCAAAGGGATTTATCCAAGGACATGCAGGCAGCCTGGGGCAGAGCTTGCAATCAAAGGTGCCTTCCTGGCTCCCAGCCCACACTTCTTTAAAGCACTTAAGCAGATACAAATCCCATCTGAGGATTGGACCCCTGCTCTGCAGAGGGATTAGAGGGCAGAAACTGTCCCTGTGCCAGAGCCACCAACTGAACCAGTCCCTGTGGGGCTTGAGGGGATGGTCCCTGCTGTCCTTCACCTCAGTGTCTCCCCACCTGGAGGGTGACTATGGTGAGGAAGCATCTCTGCAGGCTTACAGCACCCAAATGATGCCCTTTGAGGCAGCTTCTATCAACCTCCTGCTCTGCTGAGTGACACAATGAGGATAGGAAAGGGCTGAGCGTGACCTGGGATCTTTTAAAGTATTATTTCTCTAAAAATACTTTGATTCCCCTCCTAAAAGCTGGTGGAAGGGCTCTGCATGACCGAATGAAAGCTCCAGTGATCGATCAGTTCTTCCTAATGACCAACATCCTGCAGCAGTGCAGGGTCACAATCAATCACAACCTATCATTGTCACATGATGAAATCGTAATTATGGGAGGGAAACACAGCATTGCACTTTCACATCCGTCATCCCAGAGCTGCACCTTTGCGTGGCACCTCTTGCTCAAGTTCCCTGCGGTACTTAATGAAGGGCCCTCCTCCCCTTCTTCCCTCCCTGCCAGCCCTGGTTCGACACAGGCAGGAACTGAGGAGGAAACCAGGGGAGGGAAAAATGTGCAAAGCAGAATTTATTGCACCAAAACTCTTTGAGATAAATCCCTCCTGTCCTTACTGCTTCACTGGTGGCACTTCACATCTTCCCCCCAGCTCATCCCTGGTCCTAGAGGAATCATCCTCACATCTGTGCAAACAGGAGTGACTTCTTTTTGCTGGAAATTCTAAATATTTTTTAAATGAGAACAACATTATCTTGGCTGACCACGAAGAAAAAAGCAAGAGAAGAAGAACCCCCTGGAGGTTTTGTTGCCCCAAGGTGAATTATTTTGCTGGAAACAAAGTAGAAGTCCAGAAGCACCTCTTTTGATCATGAGTTTGATTCCATGGTGAAATTATCTGAAGAAAAGTGCCTTTAGAGAGGTTTTATATACAAGAGAAATGAATGAAGTATTTTGTAGTCAGCCAAAGAAAATATTTGTTTAAATCATTATCTATGTCAGAAACTTCCTTCTTATTCCAATGAGGTCAAATACCTGTCAGAAATGAGCCTTTTGTGGGGCAGTTGGATGGATTTAGGTGACCTCAAGGTCCCTTCTAGACTATCTTCCGTGCCCCTGTGACATTAATCTCTGTTCTAATGGCCTGATCATCAATTACCACTGGATAAAGGAAAATGTCATTTGATAATGTCTCCCTGGCCGTGTTTGCAAAGGCTGCTCCCTCAGCCCTGGAATGCAGTGCTGGGAAGGGAGCTGGGACACACCTGTACTGGGCTTTGCTTTCTGCTGGGGATTGTTGGGAAACTGCTCCACATCGTGCTGGGCTTGGAAAACTTCCTGTACTGCCCTGGAGCCCAAAGAGAGTGAAATGCCCATCATATCCCCCAGCCTGGAGCTCCCAAACAAAGGGAATCGCCGTGGGTGATTCCAGGTGCCTTGTCCTGGCTAGTGAGGGTGGAGGGGATGCAGCTCAGTTATACCCCTGACCTGGCACCTCATGGCACTGAGTCTGGGCCAAAATAACCACGTGGGTGATCTCCAGTCCTGGGGCACATCTGAGGAGGTGGCAGGGGATGCTTTCCCTGCAGCAGAGCACCAGGTACATGGGCAACCATTTCCCTCTTCATCAGAAGACCACAACCACTGCAACATCTCTCTCTCTCAATCTTTGGAGAATTCAGTCTCCAACCTGCTTTTCTCCGTGGGGCTGCTCTGAACACTGGCAGAAATTTTTCCTGCCCCATGGATTGAGGGCATTTTTCCTTCCCTTTCTGTCCCAAATTGTGTTGATACTCACAGGTCAATCACTGCACTTCCCAGCGAGCTGGTTTTCTGATGTTAAAGGGTACATTGATTTTTTATCACATATTTTCTTTTTCCTCCCATCTCCCTCACCTGTGATTGAAGAGATCTTGGCTGTGAAATCTTCAGCATGAAGGTAGCAAGGCTGGGGTAGAACTGGGGGGGTTCTGCTGCAAAACACCCACAGTGTCCTGTGCTTGTCTGTGCTGGGAGGAGCCATGTGTTGTGCCAGGAGAACTGGTGCTCAGGCACTACATCTGTTTGTCAGCTTCTCTTGATCCTGAAGACTGGACTCACACCTGCCTTGGGCAGAGTCTCATTGGAGAAGACCCTGAGCTGCTAGTCCAAAAAACTTGTGTTTCCTACCACAAGATAAGAAACTACATCATAGAATCACAGACTATCCTGAGCTGGAAGGGACCCACAGGGATCATCGAGTCCAACTCCTGGCCCTGCACAGACACGCCAAGAGTGCCTGAGAGCACTTTCCAAACTCTGGCAGCCTTGGGGCCGTGCCCACTGCCCTGGGGAGCCTGCTCAGCGCCCACCACCCTCTGGGGGAAGAACCTCTCCCTGAGATCCACCCTAAGCCTGCCCTGCCCCAACTCCAGCCCTTCCCTGGGTGCTGTCCCTGGTCCCCACAGAGCAGAGATCAGTGCCT
>JAWWEW010000042.1:11642642-11665890 GCA_035583185.1 Anabacerthia variegaticeps | reverse complement strand
CCTAAGCCTGCCCTGCCCCAACTCCAGCCCTTCCCTGGGTGCTGTCCCTGGTCCCCACAGAGCAGAGATCAGTGCCTGCCCCTCCCGAGGGAGTTAGAGCTGCTCTGAGGTCTCCCTTCAGTCTTCTCTTTTCCAGGCTGAATAAACAGCACAAAACAGGAGATGGGGATAAAAGCCATCACTGAGACAATTTTCCCCTTGCAACAAACTGCAGAGAGTTTTTCTGTCTCTCCAGTTATTCTTAGCTCTTGCTTATGAAAATGTTAGTGCAGAGTCCACAATAACAGAACGCTAATCGAGCCACAGTGTGTATTAAATAAATAATAAATGGGAATAAAGTATCGATGAGCGGTGTCTCTGGCAGACATCTGTTTTCTCACTGGCCTGCAGCCATAGCTCTCTGGGCTGGGATCTCAGCAGCCAAGTGAGGTCAGCCGAGGTCAGCTCCTGGATGAGGAGCAGCATGTGGATGCAGCGCTGTGGGATCTGTGTGCTGGCACCTGTGGGCTTGCTCTGAGAGCAGAGGGGATGGCAGGCAGGCCATCAACCTCCCAAGGATGGATCACCTTGAAATCCTAAACCTGCTGACAGAAATCGGTGGGCAGGTGTGTGCTGCCTGGAGAATGGAAACAGCTCCTGTCTAGAGATTGTTCCTGAATTTCGTGATGAGCTCCAGCGTTTTTATGGGATGCGGGATGGCAGAAAGGTGACAGACTTGCTCCTTGGCAAGTGAAGAGTGTAAACACCCAAACAAATGTTGACCAGTGCTGTTCACGGGAAGGAGCCAAAGATGCAGCAGATTTGAGAGATTTTTAATAAAAATGAAAGCAGAGGCGTGTTTTCACAGTGATAAAGCAGTTTCAGATGGCGCTGACTGATGTCAGTGGGGCTTTGGCAGAGGGAGAGGAGGGCAGTCCCTGAGATGACCAGATGTGGGCTCTGAATCTGCCTGACCTCTGTAGGAGGAGAGGATTTTGGTCCAACGACTAAATCCTCCTATCTAGAGCACAGGTACAAATAAATGCAAAGGCATTTCTTGAGGTGGAAAAGCGGGTTTTTTCAGTTTTCCCCCCTTTCTCCTAAAAGCAGACTCAGCTGTGCCTCCAGAGCCATTAAAACTGTGGCACTGCCCATTGAAGGAACCCCACGGCTCTCAGTCCAATGTCCTGGTGCTGTGCATGCTGTGAGCAGAGCTCAGAGCATCTCACCATGTGAAAAACAGCATCTGGGCTGCAGCTGGGAGAGCAAACCAATCTGCTGTTCCAGGCAAAATCTGCCCTTCAGGCTGGAATGTCCCTTCCCTGTCCCCTGTGGTGCCCACTGACTGCTCTGCCTTGGCTGCCCTGGGCTCACAGAGCCCTTTGCTGCTGAGCTGCGCTTCAAAGAGCTTTTCCTTTCTGCCATCAGCTCCTCAAACCCAAGATTTCTTTCCCTTCACAGAAGGGTACTTGGGAAAACTTGCCAAAGGCAGCATTGATTGGGCTCAGCCCAGAAACCTGGGCTCTCCTGTCTGGTTATCTCTCCTTTCCAGCCCTTTGACTTGCTGGCACTGCAGCTTGCCCGAGGCTGTGTGTTTCCAGCAGGATGCTTAGTTTTGGATAAAACACCTGGCATAATTACACTCTTTCAGCCTCATTGGTGGAACACTTCAGTTTCGAGAAGAAACGAGTTTGTCTTGCCCAGCCAAGCTCAGCCCATTGAGCTGTCCCAGCACACAGTGAGTTGTGGGAGATGGTGTGAGGTCCCTCTGTGCTTTTAAGGGTTTAGTGCTGATTTCAGTGGATTGTCTGCAGCCAGAGCTGCCTTCTGACACATCTCTTGAGCTGAATAATATCTTAAGTGCTTCTGAGTCTTGCTTTGCTGTTGGAAATGAGGGCATGATGGCAGGGAGGGGTGGTCTGTCTTGGTTTGAATTAACTTCTACTTCTGAGGCCTCAATTACACTCAGGTCATGGTTTCTAGAGCCTTTTTTCCCCTTTCTTCCAAGCATTAATGGTAGAAATGGAGTTGAACTGGAAACCGAGAGCTGCATGTATAACAGTGTGTTTCCTTTGCTGGGGAGCAAAGAGAAATGCCCAATGTAATGGATTTTGGGATAAAACCTGCAGGAAATGGTGGCTCTGTGTGATGACAGCTCCTGGAGCAGAGCAGAGGTTGTGCTGATGTTATCATGTTCTTAATTAGATGCTTTGAGCCCGAAAAACTTCACACTGGGGATGTCACTGGCTGCGTGTAGTTTAAAGGGAGAGTTCATAAGTAGCATTTGGCCTCTGGAAAAGGCCAATTAGTCTAAATGACACTTTAGCCCAAATGAACGTGAGTGATTGCCTGGGGGACAGGTTGCTAATGGTGGCTTCCAGTTCGAGCCTGTCTGCTTAAAAGCTGTCAGAAATCTTGAGATTGGCTGCTTCTTGCCAGGAGGAAATACTTGCCCTTCTCCTCCATGCTTTCCCACCTTCACCAGCTCTCTGGGGGCTCAGAAGGTCCCCACTCCACAGCCCTGTTGGCACCAGGAGACCCCCTCAGCAGGCATGGGGACATCCTGCAGCAAAGCAGCAGGACACACAAAGAGCAGTTCCCAGGCAACAAAGTCCCCCTCAAGTGTTTGTCTCTGGTGGTTTCTCTTTGGAAGATGTCAAAATGAGACAACCTGGAAGCCCTGGGTTAGAGTGGAGCAGGACTGGGAGGGCATTGGGAGACCTGTTCTCTCCTGGCTGCTGAGATGGGGAGCTCTGGGAGGGGTGAGTCTCAGGGATGGAAACATGGGTCCTGTGGGTCTTGGTTTGGAGCAGGACAGGTCCAGGTGGTCCCTCTACACTGTGTGTGGAGGTGAGTCAGGCCAAGAGGTGTTACTTGTGTGGATTTAATTCAAAGTAATGAGCTGTGGAGGTTCACCAGTCTGTGAGGGAATATGACCATTCCCTCGGGATGCTCACCCACAGTGTGGTCGCTGTTTTGGGAGGAAAGCTGTCACAAGCCGTGTCACCTTGATGGGAATCAGTACCTCAGCAGGACCCAGCACCAGGGAGTCCTCCCCAAGAGCTGTGTCCCAGCTCCCAAGAGCTGCAGAAGTGGGAATGAACAGGAACCTCAGGGTTGATTCCCTCTTTGGGGCTGACAAAACCCCAACCCAGCAGCCAGGAGTGACAGCACTGAAGCCTGGGGGGGACTGAGCTGGGGCTCAGTGGGTCTGTCACTTTGGAATCCTACAATCCCTAAGCTTGGAGACCACCAAGATCACTGAGTCCAGCCTTCCTGAGCCACTCTGCTGAATTCCATACCCTCCTGCTTCTCCAGAAAGTTGCTTTCAGGCCTAATCTTCCTTTAGATTTATCTTCATTATTAATGCAACACATCTGTTAGAAGACATGTAAGCTCAGAGAAAGGGGAGGGATTGGGATAAGGTTTGGGAGTGTCTGCTGTACTTAGTATTTTTAACAGTGACCTGTTAAAATGAACAGTAAGGTCTGTCCAGGGCCCTCAGTCATCAGCTCATTATTGAATTTAAGATACAGTGTGACTAATTAAGATTTAGGAGATTTCATCATACATGTGTTATATATATATTATATAATTTCATTATAAAAGTGCTCTTCCTGTGCCTGCATGTGGGAAGAGACCCAACATCAGAGACCCCCCCCATGGGTCTCCCTGCCCATCCCTTGTGCTGTGGTGTCTGTTCAACCCCCTGCTCTGGGGTCAGGAGTGAACCCCGAGGGGTGACACGTCCATGTCCCCACCCTGCAGCAGGGCTGGGATCCCTGGGAGCACATCCCAGCCCCAGCTCTGCCACTGCCCCTGCAAATGGCTCTCCAGTCCCTGCCCTGCAAGTGGGGATCATTTATTAGGCTCTCCCCTGGAGCTGAGTGCCAGGGTGAACAGCAGAGCTGAAGAGGAATTGTACCTCCAAAATATCAATGCTGGAGCCAAAAGCAATTTCATACATCTGTGGAGTCCCAAATCCATGCTTAGGCTCCCTTGGCAGTCAGTGGGAAACTGGAGATGCTCCCAAAGTGTGGCTGAGGTGAGCTGTGTGTGGATGCAGAGCCCCTAATGGTGGGTGTGATTCATCCAGGCCAAAGCTAATTATCTCAAAAAGAGGGATTCTGTTGGGTGCAAGAGAAATGCTGTTTGGCTTGCATTTACATGTTGTCTGAAATCATTTGTCAACAATCTTCTGTAATTAGATCTTGATTTAGGCTAATCATGATATGCCTTGTTAACTCAAAGTGTGTATTTAAACCCCCATTGACTGTAATAGGACACACAGGCACACGCTGAGGAAACATGAAATACTTTTATGGGTTTCACAAAAAGACTGAACTGAAATATCCACCCTTTTTTGCTGTGACCAAAAAAAAAAATAAATAAAAAATTCATTATTCAACTATTACGAGCTGTCTCCAATTTTTTTGCTAAGCTGGGAAATCTGTAAAAATTCCACTCTGGAAAAGTGAAGGCAAAACACACCAGCACATTAAAGTGTTTTAGAGCCACTGCTGGGAAAGTGGTGACATGGTGGCTTTGTTCCAATTCTCTATTTATGTCTTGGGGTTTCGTTTTTTACCTTTTGTCCCTACAGAAATTCCAGGACTGAGTCAATTTTGCAAAAGTCTCCTCGATTCCACCAGGACTGAATTTGCAGCCTCGCTAATGTAATTAACGTCTATTAAGAGAGCGTGTGCCCCGAGCAGCTTAATAGGAAAATCTAATAATGTTTCCTATTGGAATGTTCCCTGTTAAATCGTCAAAGTGCTTTAGTGCATGTTTTCTGTAGGCAGCGCTGTATAATGGAAATGTTACACAAATTAGTATTAGGCCCTTGGTGAAACGGGATCCTTTATTTCATTTGATTTTACAGGCAGGATGCAGAGGGAGGGCTGCTCTGGCCTCAGCCAGGCAGGAGGAGGCTTTGCAGGGATCACCTTTGCAAGGGCTCCTCCACAGCCCTCGCCTACGGAGCAGCCAGGGCTGCCTTATTAGCTGAGCTGTAAATGGCATTAATAATGTCCTTGTGGAGCAATAGCGTGGCAGGATGTGCTCCATAAAAACAGGAATCCTGTGGCTGACCAGTGTTTTGTTTCATTTTTTTATTTATTTTTTTTTTAAGGAGGGTAATAAAAGAAGAAAATGGAAAGCTTGTGCCTTTGTTTTTGTTTGGGAGCAAGGGGGGCAGATGTTTGGATAAAGCCCCCCTTGTTCTGCGGGCGCTGCTGCTGCCCCACCTCTGTCTGCTGGGGTTGCTCAGGGGTGTAGGGGTGGTTAATGGGGCAGGGACAGTGGGACCTTCATGCCAAGTTCCCTCCCTGACCTCCCTGTGTCCCAGGATTGCACAGAGAACTGGAGGGTCTCCCACTGGAAAGGGGCAGCAGGACAGGAGGGCACAGCCACTGCACTGCCCTGTGGTGCCAACACCAGTGCCCTGGGCAACACCTCCATCCTCCCTGTGGTACCCCTGGCACCACAGGGGAGGATGGAGGAGGATGATGCTCTCATCACCTTGAGCTTGGGAAAGGGGTGAAATCCCAAAGGAAAGGAACTTCTTCCTTTGTCAGGGAGTCTGCTGGTTTACAGGGCAGTAGTTGCCCAAATTTAGCCTCTTCCCTCCAACATCAGAGTAGCAAACGCTTGTGCTGAGCGAGGGAAATGCTGGGTTGGCTCATTCTGGGGTGGTGCAGCTCTGAGAATTCAGTCTCAGCGAAATATTAACTGAAAAGCAAGGTTTCTTCCTCTTTTCGTTGATTCTCTTCTGGAGAGGGGAAGAGAAGAACATCCCCCAGATTTCAGGGAAACGAGGACTGCAATTTGTTTGGAAACTCACTGAGATGGGCAGAGTATCTGCAGTTTGTACAGAAATGGGAAAAGTCTGCCTCTCTCTTCAGGCTGCTGCTTTGAGTCCCCTCAGGAGGAAAGCACCAGGCCAGGAGTTCTTCAATTTTTTATCATGCAGGCAAAGCTCTTTCCTTCCCTGGCAAAGAGAATTTCTTCTTCAGAGCAGACTGATTAATTCTCTCCTATGCACCGCCTTGTACCTTGGGGCTCCCAGCACAGCTCCTGCAGTCCCTTCTGCAGCAGCAGGAGCTTCTCATGTGTGTCTGAAGTCGAGGGGTCCTCCAGGAGCAGCTCCAGCTCTAAACTGGACTGATTGTGCCTCGGGAATAGGAAAGTATGGAACACTGAGCTTGGAGCAGCAATGTGTGTGCAGGGAGCTCTCCCTGGGCTGCCCAGCCAGTGTCTAAGCCAGTCCTGAGCCTGGGATGCTCAGGTTTGGTTTGGATTTTAATGGCAATTTCCCCCAAAAGCAGCAGCCCAACAACCCACAGGCACATTTGAGCAACCTGGGCTAGTGGAAGGTATCCCTGACCACGGCAGGGGGTGGCATGAGATGGTCTTTAAGTTCCCTTCCAACCCAAACTACTCTGGTCTATGTGGGAGGTTCACTGGGACCCTTTGTCCTCCAGAAAAGCACCATGGGCATGGCAGGGGCTTTTCTGGGTACAAGTGGCAGGGCCTTTTCTGGGTACAAATGGCAGGGGCTTCTCTGGGCACAAATCCTCTCCCAAAGACTGAGACGCCAAAGTGAAGCTGAGAACCAGGAGCAGCCCCAGGTGTCCTGGCCCAGTGAACTGGCTGCCCTGATCTGAAAGAAAAGTGGTCTGACAAACAGAATTCTTGCTGGCTTTCAGTAGCATTTAAACAAATATAGATCTGAATCTATAATATTGGTATAAAAGGGCTGGGGAATAGGAAGGAGGGTAGAGAAGGGAAATTATTTGGGCAGATCTCAGTGGAACATGGTCTTAACAACAACAAACTCAGTCTGTCTGCTTGTAAAACAATGAACTTTAAATCCTGGTGTCTTCTGAGTGAAAAGTCCCTAAGCAGAGAGAACTTTGACCAAGATCATGGAACAGGGAAATCCACACTTCTTGTGTGTTCCCACCAGCTGCAAGAGCCTGGATCCACAGAGTGTCTTTACTGCAGATTTCTGCTGTTGCAAATGAAATTGTTGATTCCTCATTCTGATGAATTTCTAAGACCCTTTTGGGGGATTTGGGGGGATTTTTTTTTTAATGTTTGGGGTTATTTTTATTTTCCCCTGAATATTAAAACAGTTTTCAGAAGCTGGCTGGGTTCACTTCCACTTTGAATAGAGAACCTGAGGCAGAAATGGGCCTGTACCTTGCCCAAGATCATAAAATGAATAAGTGACAGCATTTGGGGTAGAACCCAATTTTTTCCTGCTTCATTCAGGCTGTGCAGAGACTCAAGAGGGCATTAACTGGGCTTCCCTGGAAGCAGGTCAGGACTACTTCCCTGGCCTGTGAGCCAAGCTCTCTTCTAGTAGCAGGGCCATCTGCCCCACTCCAAACCATTTATTTGATGATTTGTATCTCCACTGGAAGGCCTTCCACACAGGCAGATCTGGCAGCAATGGAATTTGGTAAAATCCTCCCATTTTCTTGGTAATTGGTGTCAGCAGTTTCCTTCCTGCACGTTTTATACTGTCAGCACAAACCATGTGGAAATGATGGATGAGATGTTGGACCCTTGGCATGAGAAGGGACCAGAGAAGAACCTTCTCCTTGAAGCTTTTGGCTTTTATTTGCCACCTGCAAATGCAAACAGTCATGCCGGGACTTGCCTGGCCATGGAACCACTTGGTCCAGGGTCTCATGCCAGTGGTGTTGCTGTCTGGGGTCCACACCACGTTATGTCTTCCTTGGTAGAATATTGCCACTTAAATCTAAATTAAATTGCATCTTATAAGACATTGTGATCCCTGGGAGAGAGTTTTTATGAGAGCTGGGTGAAAGAGGGGTGTGGGTCAGAGGACAGTGCTAAGGCAGTGTGTGTGTTTGTGTCCTCACTGGTGTCATCTGGGTGTGCTTGGCCTCCCATGTCCTGAAGGCAGGAGGTGGCTGCAGAAAGGTGTCCTCTGTGGGACCTCTGAGTCACTCCTGTGAATATGAGACAAGAGTGTTGCTGCTCAGGAGTCAATCAATAGGAGCTGCTCTCTGGGGTGAGGGGACACCACGTCATGGCTGTGGAGGATGCTCTTGGTGTTTGTCCTTGTGGAGGTTGCAGCTTCCCCATGCAAGGGTTGGAAGCTGCCATGATTTGAATCTTCCTGTGATTTGGGGCGGTGAAATTAGATGTAGAGGAGTGAGAAAGGTGGAAAAGGAGAGACAAAGTGGAATGTTCTGCTTGGTTTTGCCTGCAGCCAAACCCTGGTCTCTGTGTGTGCTGTTTGACTTTGTCAGAGATGCCCTTGCCACAAAGCCCCTTTTCTGCAGGGACAGTGTCTGGGTGATGCTGATATGAGCAGGAGTCTGGGGTTTGTGTCGGGCTATCTGCTTGGAATCCAACAAAGAGCCCCCCTGAATGCCTGCCCAGAGCACAGATGAACCCTGCAGCATGTTAACAAGACCAAAAAGCCTGGCCAATTCACTTAATCTCTTCCAGGCTCCTCTTGGCTTCCAGGTGTTCATCTCAGCTCCCAAGCCAAAACATCCTGGGAGAGGCTCTTGCTGGGGTATTTCCAGCCCATCTGATAAGACTCGTGCCTCGGAGCCGGCGTGCTGCTGCAAGATCCCTGCTCTGCCCTCGCCAGGGATGTCATCCCAGGCCTCCAAGTCCAGATCCAAATGGTAAAGGTAAAAATAGATGTTGTGTCAACCAGATGCCTCACCAGCAGTAACATCTTTGACCTCAGAGCTTCCCTTTGGGACACATGATTTTTTCCACACGTAGGTGACTGATTTTCCTGTCCGGGGTCATATCAAATCCTCGTGGCACTTTCCTCTGCTTTAAAGGATGTGCAAGGAACTGGGTAACATTTATGGTAAAGGAGTCCAAGCTCTTTTCTGCCCCCAGATAAACCTCCCTGACAGCCAGAGACATTCTGGGGTTGCTCAGGTGTGCCCAGGCTTTCAGCCGGGCTCAAGGAGGCAGGAAGAGCCCTGTGCTGTGTGGGAAGTGATTTGGGGCTGCTGACGGTCACGTTTTTCATACATTTGCTGCATTCACAACTTCCAGCAGAGCAACAAGCACTGAACTTGGGCTTTCCCATTCTTCCTCAGCTCTCTGAACTCTGGAGAGAGCAGAAGAGTTTTTGGCAGGGCTCAGCAGCCCTTCCTGGAAGGGAAAAGCCCCCCGAGTTGTGCTGACCCCCCCTCCCCCCCAGGAACAGGAGCAGCCTCTTCTGAGGAACTGGTGGGTGGTGAAGGGGGACTCATCCCTGATGAATCTTCCCAAGCACTTGGACTGTCCCTGGCAAAGTTAAAACTCAACCCGAGGGATTTGTCCTTGCCACAAAAGCCTGGCTTTTCCATAGTTAAATGGAAGATGCTTCAGACTGACTTTTCAGCGTTTCTCAGAATTATTTCTGTGTTCTCTGACCAAACACCACAAGTACTTGCAATTTTTTTCCCCCGAAGAGCTGAATCTAGTCACTTTTTTCCTCTAGGCTTCAGAGGAAAGGGAAAGGTACTTAACTTATGTTTTATTCATTGCAGTCACTATCTCTTGTTAATTTACTTACATTATTTACAGAATTTTAAAGTATTTTGTGTGTCAGGCAGCATCCCAGGCCCTATAAAATGCTAATTTTCAAACTGTATCAGAGGCAAACATCTTTCCTGGGCCTCTAGGTAGACAAAGGGTCATCCCCATTCTTAATTTATTTTTCATGATTCTATATTTAAATGCAATAAAGCCTGCTTGAATGGCAGATCTCAGGCAGCCCACTTCTCTGTGTGGTTAAATTTTATGAAGATCCATTGTGGTTGTGTTACTGGTACAATAAATTTAATTTTTGATCTAGTGCCCTTAATTACTAAGGATGACTGAACCTGGTTTGAGTACAGGAATAACTATGTTGGATCTTTGCCCTCAATGGGAATGAACATCAAGTTCAGAGAGTTCAAGTAACTTTCTGAAAAGAAACTAAGTTTTATTTTCACAGTTGCTTCTTTGTAATTCCTGATTCCAGCAAGAGAGGAAGTGAGGGGAAACCCAAACCCCAGAAGGCTCTTAATGCTTTAGGTTTTAATCTCGTTTCTGTAAATTGGTCCCGTTCCCAGCCTTGGGGTGTTTGAGTCTTTCAAAGTGCTGGGACAGTTGACACCATAAAATTGGGCAATACAGGAAGATTTAGGGACATTTTAAGATAACCTAAATCACTGTGACGTGGCTGAACCAAGAGTTTCCTGCTGGTCAGTTGCCTCTCAAGGGTTAAGGTCAGTCAACAGGGAACACGTGGCGTTAGAATCCAGTGGCTTTGATCGTGATGGAGAATGGCCAGAGGTCCGTGGTCACCACAGCTCGTCCTGTTTTCTCTGTGGCTCTCATCTCAAGGAGATTGTGACAAGTGACTTAATCTCAAAATTGATGTAAAGCTGGCATCGTTCTGGCTTTTCCTACTAAAGGGGGATGCTCTGACGTACCATGTCTGATCAGAAAATATCGCCAGACTCTCAGACCTCCAAATTTGAGTTTTGTAGCCACCCTGAGAAGCACTGCAGGGATATCACACCGGTCTCCACAATTATTTTGCTGTGCTTGGGGTTTCATGAAAGCTCTGAGATTTTCCCAGCGATGCACCACAATGTGTGCTGGACTCTAACCCTGTGAGCTGCCTCCTGCACCCAGTACAAGGTCCAGGCTTTACTGGGGAGGTGACCCTGTGTGAGGAGGAGCCCTGCAAGCTGCAACCTGAGCTCAGGCAGCCTTGGGATCACCTTCAACCCTCCCTCCTTGAAGGTTAAAGCCATTCCCAATACCTCCCAATGCAGATATCTCTTGTTTCATCTGAGGAATGAGCTCAGTGACATGATGTGTCAATAATGGTGTCAGCAGAGAGGGATGTGACCCTTCTGGGACACTTGGGCTGTGTGATATTGGGATGTGCAAGAGAATGGCTGGGCCCCAAAACAGCACTGGGGTGTCCTGTGGGGTGTGAGCAGCTCCTCCTGGAGTCCTCAGTGGCACAGCCCTGCCAGCAGCCAGGCTGTGGTCATGTCCTGGTCTACCCTATCCTGGTCACAGCCATCTTCCAGGCCCAGCTTCTTCCCTCCATACCACTCTTTCCATTCCTGAGGGTGTTTTAGGTAACTGGTAGAAGTTCTGGCGAGGTTGGTTAATGCTTCAACACATATTTTTGGAGGCAGCAGCTGTGGTGTTTCCAGCTGGGATATCTCTTTTGGAAAACTAACGCATAGTCTTTTTGGAAATGACTGGGAAACCTCAGCGCTTTCCTGTTGCTGGAAGCTAAGGAGATCTTATGGTGAGCTTGTTATGTCCTTTGGGAAAAAAAAACCACCTGAAAGACAGTCCAGCTCAACAGACATTGAGGTCCTGACCACCACCTCCAACAAAACACAAACAAAACCCTTTTGTCACTTTGAATTTAGTCCGTGGTGAACTCTAAAAGGACCAGAGTGAAGTGTAAGGCTTTGCAAGACTGAGGAGTCTGCTGACCACAGCTGGTCTGGGTTTAGGGGTCTGTCTTTGGTGTCAGTCTTTGTTTTGGGGGGTTTCTTTGCCAGGTTAACAGCCTGCACACACAGCATTACACTGCTCAAAAATTCTTTACGTGTGCACCACAGCCAGAAGGGATACACTTAACATACAAAAGCTGTCATTCTGCTAAGGGGGGGAAATAAAAATCTTATTTACAAGCTTATTTGAAAGATTTCCTCCCCCTTTCATCTTAAACAAGAAATCGGCATGTTAATAAATGCAAGCCCTGGGAATCTGAATGCTGCTCAGACACTGTGAACGGGTTCCTCTGCAGCACTGGGAGATGCTGCTCCCCCAGCCCAGGAGCACACCCTGCTCTGGGGCTGGTTCTGCCACCTCCACTGGGGTCAGTGGCGCAGTCCTGGCTTAGGATGTGTGGGATTTATCTGCAAAGCAGAGCGGGTAGGATGTGAACTTTGATAGGAATTTAGAATATGATAATTTTGCAAGTGGTTCTGTACGGGGTCATCGAGAAATGGGGAGAGGCATCAAAAGTTGCCCATTGGAAATTACTGGCAGGTAAAAATGAAAATGTTTCTTCTCCATCCAAGGTCTTGTCACCACCTGGATGTTCCAGTGAACCCATCACCTTCTTTTCACCATCTGTATGACATCATTTTCTCCAAACATTCACTTCAAGTTGACTCGAATAGGAATTGCCAGATTCTTCCTTTTCCCAAACCTTGGTTTGTCTCTCTGTGAGGTGAGAAAATCCTTCCTGAGGGTTTGGCAAATACACACCACGTGGCATTCGCCAACATTGGCTAAATCTAAATAAATAAATCCATCTGTTCCCAAAAGGAACCTGCTCGTTCTGTGATGTCAAAGCCTGGCCTTGGTGACATGGGTTAATCATCACAGAAATTACGGTGATGCCCCAGGCAACTACTGGCTAAAGCAGACAGGAGCCAGTTGCTGAATGGAAGAAGAAAAAGATTCTCTTCAGATAAGAGCATGGGAAAAGAAAGAATGGAAATCTCATGATAAGTTAAAGGAGCTTTTAATGTGCAGAATATAATATTTCCCCGTCTGGCAGAGGTGGATTCTTTCAAGGTAAAGAAACTCCAAGGAAATACACTCTAAACAGGCTGATGCTTCCAGGTACAATGGGAAGAGATTGCTATAATTATGGATCCGGATACCTGGGGATGAATGAAGGGGGGCCACACTTTCTTTGAGGGCTGCAATGTTTCTGAATCCAGGAGACCCTGTTTTATACACACAAAAGTCAAGGTATTCCAAGCTGCATCTCCCAGATCTGCCATCTGATAATTTCCAGGGCGCTCGCTGCAGTGTGTTTTACTTCCAGGATGTCATTTGCTTGAGTTAAAATTGTCATTTTTATTCCTCAATAGCTGGCTAAAGACAGCTCTCAGAAAGTGACCTTGGAGCTCACACACCATCACCGACGCCTTGTTTAAATTGCAGACAAACGCTGGGGCTGCATAATAAGCTGTTGATTGTCAGGCTGAACAAGCAAGATGAGGTGAAGATGATGTTGGGAACTGCTGCTCTGCCATCCCCGCCTGGACTGTTCAAAATGCTTTCCCTGATTCTCTCTTCAGCCACTATCTTTCCTCTGCAAACTTCCTGGAGATAAGTTTCAGCTCTTCTTGGGCAAATATTGTTGAGAATAAACAGGGAGGCAGAGGGAAAGTGTTTGTTTTATACCTTGGTTGAGGTGATAAAAAAAACCCCACCAGCCCTCCGTGTTCTGCAGCCCTTGAACCATTGTTCCTTTGTGCTTTTGGCAGAAATGTTTGGGCTGTATTGATTTCTCGTGAAATGAAATGTTAACAAACGTGTAGCGGCAGCGGGAGATGTTTCCTTCCCTCGCTTGTGAATTTTCGGAGCCTGGAGGATTTTTGAACCTTTATTCCCCAAAGCCCTGGATGGAAATGGAATGAGGTTCCTGGGAAAACTCGGTGCAACAACTAGTGGTGTGTTCAGCTGCCTTCTCCCTCCCTGCGGGGTCTGTGTCGTGTGAACCTGCCTGAGGTGTAGAAAACAACAATTAAATACCCACAAAACTTTGGACACGAGGCAGCATCGAAACAATGGCACTTCCCCCAATCCCCCCCTCTTATAAATCCTCATCGTTTTTAAATCTATTGCTAAATATTATCAGGGTGGGGAAGCTCCTTGACAAATCCTGTTCCTGCCTTAGCCCTGCGTTTTCCTGCCGTGCTCTGAGCCCATACAAGCTGTGCAAGCTGAGGCAGCTGCTGAGCAGAGCCTGGGAGCGAAGCTGGGTCCCACACTGTGCTCCAGGGGTGCAGAGAACAGGAAAAGAAGCAGGAAAAAAGCTACAGAAGGGAAATTAATGGCAATCGGCCCCTCCTGATGCCCACCACATGCTTGGGTTTGAGCAGCAGATTTTATCCAAACCCTGGTAAGGTGCATCAAGAGCTGTATTTGCTCTCCTGAGCTACCCTCCAGCCCTGCTGGCTGTGCCCTGCTCTGATACATCAACCCCATCGCATTCCAGCCCTCCTTGTGCAGGGCTCTTTGCAGGGTTATCCAGGTGCACTGCCCTGTAAGAACAAGCTCCCAACACGCTCTCCCTCCTGTAGTTTATGGCTTTCACTCTTCTGGCAGGGAACAAAAGGGTCTGACCTTCCTGAGGGTGAGCAGGGAAGTTACTAAATAACAGAGCTCTCCCTTCCCCAAAAGGCTGCAAATTGTGCTGAAAAGGTGGTTTCACAATATGCTACACGAGAAGCTGTTGTCGTCCGCCAGTGGATGGTTTTTAATTGGATGGGAACCAGAGGAAATGCTTTATCCTAGAAAACTCCCACCTTCCCTCTGCTGCAGAGCACGTGTGTGCTGCCCTGGGAGCATCTGTGGAGGGTTATAGTTCACCTCAGCTTCCAAATCACTGTTAGCCTCTCCTTGGAATGCTCAGGGACATCTCAAGGGCTTTGGACTTGCTGAAGGTTTGGGGGCAAGGGGGGCAGTGCATCTGGTGGGTTTGGCTCGGTTGGTTTGCTCTGGGGACAGGTCAGAAAGGGCTTGGAGCAACCTGGTCCAGTGGAAGGTGTCTGTAGTTGTAACAAGATGGTCTTTAAGGTCCCTTACCACCCAAAGCATTCTGGAATTCCGTGGCAGGTCCTGTGTGATGGAGAGACAAGTGGAGGAAACAGCTCTGCTCTGTTGAGAAGAACTTCATTAATGGTGGGAAAACAAGGTCCCAAAGCCAGCAGAGAAATGAACTGGGTTTGTGCCACCTGTCCTCCAGCTACAGCTTGTATTTCTGAAGAAAACAAGACAAAAAGCACCACAACACACGTCTCTTTTCGCCTGGGCAACTTTGATTAAATGCCCTAAAAATCTCCCCTTCCAAAAGGGTTCTTACGCTGTCTTTCTCCTCCTCTTGGTTATTCTTTCCATGCTTTGACATTATGGGAGGGGCATTGCTGAGCTCCAAGCTGTGGATGAAATGGTTCTGAGCCAAAATGTGCTGCTGAAAAAAAAGAAAAAAGAAAAAGAAAAAAGAAAGTATTTTCCATGGCTTCATCTAAATGCAGCCAACCGGGTTTTCCGTGGCTCCACTTTTACAGGAGAGATTTCTGAAGTCCTACCCCGAGGTCACCAACTGGTGGGAAAGTACTTGTGATTTCTCCCTCCCCAGCCAGTGTCAGTGCTACTTTTCACACCGTTGGGGAATGACCCTAATTAAGCTTATTAAAGCTAGTTCTGTATTAATTGTGTGGCCACGGTCCTGCAAACACCTCTGCATATGTACAGATTATTGATGTTAAAGCCAGCGAGGTTGGATTAGCGCTGAGAGCTGGATGTGTTTATCGGGGCTGGTGAGAACGAGACATTCTCTGCACTTTGGTGTAAGGCCGCTTTCTGATCACAGATGTAGTCTCCAAAATAGGCTGTCTAGAGATGGAAGCAAGAGTTTTATATAAAATCACACCTGAACCAATAATTTTCTCAAATTAAAGCGCAGGATTTTTTTTTTTCCTGTGGAGGAACAGATGAGTTTAACAGTTTTTCACCACGTTATTGTGACTGAGCACTCTACTGGTGTCTTCAGTCCTTGCACCACTTGGTTTCCTCCCGAGTTGTCCCCACTCCAGGGCAGTTTCCCAGCACAGGCAGGGGCAGCACTGCCCACAGAGAGCCCCTGAGCCCTGGGAAGGCTGGCTGGTGTCTCACACAGCTTTACCTCCCCAGAAGGACTCTTGGTGCCCATCCTGGTACCGCAGAAGTTGGCAGTAAATGCAAGAGATGACAAGAGGCTTGAAGCTGTGCCAAGCCTGACCTGTAAGTAATGCTGGCCCTGCACCCTCCGAGGCTGGCACTCTGTCCTGGCTCGGGATCAGGTGTCCCCTGGGCACTGACAGTAGCCTGTCTCTCAATCCTTTCATGCTTCAGTGAGACAGGACACTTTTCCTCATGCAGCTCCTGAGCCTTCTGCTCCTCAGGTCTCTGCAGCTGGGCTCTGATCCCCAGGAAAGACCTCCTGGTGCCTTTCTTTGTTCTTTGACTAACTGGAGCCCCAGGAAGGAGATGTGCCCCATGGACATGAGTGTGCCCTGGGTTTGATTTCTGTATTGAGAACTTCCCAAGCTTCACTGCTGCCATGACTCACCGTGCATTTTCTCCTCTGGGTTATGGTTCATTAAGTCATGATTTAAACCTATTGCTTCTTAGGCAGAGGTTACATGAGAGCATCCCATTGAGTTCGTGCTTTTGGTGGTTCTGAGCTATTCAAAAGCCTGGTTTTGAATGTGTTGGAGGAGATGGAAAGGGTTCAATTG
This sequence comes from Anabacerthia variegaticeps, assembly GCA_035583185.1. Lineage (NCBI taxonomy): Eukaryota > Metazoa > Chordata > Aves > Passeriformes > Furnariidae > Anabacerthia > Anabacerthia variegaticeps. Next base: position 11,649,595 of record JAWWEW010000042.1, on the reverse strand, counting down.
ATTTTTTGGGGGGGAAGTTTGCTTTAGGCCATTCACAAAGAAGAAAGGACACCACCTGAAGATGTTCCTTGGAAGTATTCCCTCCTTCCCACTGACTTCCCCAGAGCTGAAGAGCTGGGCATTCCACTCATGCAGAAGAGCCACCAGAGGTCAAGGGAAGCCCTCAGCCCTTGCCTGGGCCCTGTGGGCAGCTGCCTGTGAACAGTGGCTGCTCTCACAAATGCAAGGCTCCCATTTGCCGTGGGGATCTCTAATGAGACAGGAAGGCTGGAATCCTTCCAGCACGTCGCCCCTGCTGGCTGCCCTCCCATTTGGTCATGCTAAACGACGAGGTAAATAGGCCTTTCATGAAATCTAACACCCGCCCTACCTAATCCCCCCTGCCTTCAAACTGTGGGGCTAATCAGTTGTTTTGACATAACCGGGACCCAAATTCTATGAGGAACATGGCCAAGAAAAGTTCAAATCCAAGACCAAGATTAATGAGAACTTCAAAGAAATTTGCCACCAAATGTTACTAATTTAGTACACCCTGTGTTCGAAACCAATGACCTAATTGGAAACTATATTCTTTAAAAGCCTTTATGTCCCAGCTCTTTAGTATTCGGGAGGTGACTTTTGAGATCAGAGTGGGTTTATGTCATTTGGTAGGACGGGACTGTCGGTTTCCACTCCCACCTCCCTAAAACTGGGATAAAATACCCTGCATTAGGTGATCATGCCCTTAATACACGTGAATAACAGATCCATAATCAGACAAACAATTTCCTTCTGCTCTCCAATAACTGAGTATAATATTACCAATCCCTTAAAGCTGGTCACAGAAATGAAAGGTCTGATTAACTCTGCTGCTTAATATGGTGCCAAAAAATCAGCATATCAAAAAAAAATGTACTTGATGCAAAAATGCCCATGGTTGCACAGGGCTGCTGGTGGCACATCTGCCTTCCCAGAGTTCCACCAAGGTCTGAATGACTCTCTGTCCTGCACTTGGCTATGGATTGGGGAAAAAAATCCTGAGGAGAAAACAAGCTCACTGACACCTTGACCAAAGATCAATCAACCTGCTGTGGAGGTCAGACTTGCTGTGGTCAGCTCCAGGACCTCTCTGTGTCTTACCTTTGGGGTCTGTACTTCCCTGAGAGGGTCCTTCTGTCCCCTGTGATGAGGTCGTTTGTCCTACATCCAACTGCACTGATCCCCACCCAGAGAGCCAGGATGTCACCCACGCTGCAGAAGCAGCAGATGAGCTTAGAGAGTGAGGTCAAGGTGGAACTTGTCTCACCTCCTGCCACAGGTGCAAGTCTTGTGTAGAAATCACAGCTTTCTGTATATAAGGAGGAGAAAAAGGTTTCCACTTTGGACCCCTGCAATAGTGTGCCATCCTCTGGCACTGGCTGTTTCTCTGCTCTGACTGCAGGGAGACTGTGGGACTTGGATCTTCATCTCCTGAGCATCAGTGAGGTTCATAGAGTCCCAGAATGGTCTGGGTTGGAAAAGATCTTAAAGATCATCTTGTTCCCGCCCCTCTTTTTCACTAGCCCGGGTGACTCCAAGCCCCATCCAACCTGGCCTTGGACACTTCTAGGGAGGGGGCATCCACAGCGTCTCTGGGCACCCTCTGCCAGGGCCTGCCCACCCTCACAGGGATGAATGTCTCCCCAAAAACTCATCTGAACCTCCTCTCTGTCAGTGGGAAGCCATTCCCTCTTTTCCTGTCACTCCAGACCCTTGGAAATCATCTCTCTCCATCTTTCCTAATGCTCCTTCAGGTACTGCAAGGCCACAATTAGTTCCCCCCAAATCTTCTCTTCTCCAGGCTGGACAATCCCAGCTCTCCCAGCCTTTCCTCCCAGCAGAGCTGCTCCATCCTCTGACCATCCTGGTGCCTCCTCTGGCCCCTCTCCAGCAGCTCCCTGTCCGTGCTGTGCTGGCCCCAGGGCTGGAGCAGCTCTGCAGGTGGGGTCTCACCTTGTGGGGCAGAGGGGCACAATCCCCCCCTGCCCTGCTGTGGGATCAGCTCAGGGCACGGGGGGTTTCTGGGATGGCAGCATACAGGGCATGTCCAGCCCCTCACCCACCAGCACCCCCAAGGCCTCCTGAGGATGCTCAGAAGATCCAAATCCTCAGCAATGTGCCCAAATCACACAGCCAGGCTATGAAGACACTTGTCTAAAGGCCACCCTTCCATTGCATGGTGGGTGATGGTGCAGAGTTGTGGATTTCCATGGTTAGAAGTCCTTCAGTTCAAAGGCAATGGGACTTTGGGAAATGAGTTGAGTATATTTAAAATAATGAGAATTTCTCCCCTGCCACTGAGGACACTGGTGTGCAGGAAACCTCAAGAAATCTGGGCTGACTCTTGTGGGTGAAATACCAGATTTGGAAGAGTCTGTAGAGAACGTTTTGGTCAATACACCTGAATAACCACTAAATGAATTCTTTGGGATGCACTACAGGGGATCTGAGATGCCCCATTTGCCAACACCACCATGTCCCACACAGTTTGGACCACAGTGCTGAGGTGGAAAATGGACCACGGAAGAAGAAAGGTCATTTTTCAGCATCAAGTCATACTTGAACTTCTTACCTGCCCCTGCACAGGGCAGAGAGGAGCTTCTCTGGAGCCAGGGCACACAGCAGTCAGACCCGCCCTTCTCCCAGGATTTTCTAGCAATTTGGGAATAAATGGAGGTTACATGATCTCCCAGGCTAAGGGTTGGTGTTTTCCATTCCTAACTCACAGTGGAATTCCCCCTTTCTGCATAAATTAAAACACAGAGCGGAGTTACCAGTTTAAAAATAAATAAAGGAGTAGCAAAAAAGAAGAGGCTGGAGCAGTTTGGATACATTCGACCTGTAATAAAGATTTCCTTGTATTCACATCAGTGATATTTTGCCAATAATGGCTTAGTGAACACCAAGGAAGGTTTTTCTTGGGTTATTTTCAGAAAACAGTTAAAAAGGAAAAAAATAAAAAACAACTAAATTAAATGGGGTCATTTGCTGGCTGAGAGGGTGATCCCTGCTGGGTGTGGGTTTCCTAATGCAGGGTGGATGCTCAGCCTGGTGGCACTCAGGGAGGTTTGAGCAAGTTCAGCTCAGCTCTGTGATCCACCCCTTCCAAAGGGGTTTCTCTGCATGCCCAGTGGTACCAAAGCCATTTATTGGAGTTTTATTAATTTAGGCTCACCGAGGATCCTTCCTCACCCCAATGAGGACGTATCCTGGTGCAAGGCAGGGCTGAATTCTCCCCTGGCAATCCTGCATTTGCTGAGGAGAGCTGGATATTGAAGTGATTTCCTCTTCAGGGCCTTACAAGCCTTGTGGGGTTCGTGCCACCTTAGGAGTCTGGGCAGAGCTTGAAAGGTTTAAGTGCAGGCGAGACCATATTTCCCAGAAAAGGGAAATTTGTGTTTTATAAACCCCGCAGTACCCATTTTGCTCACATCCATTTTATGATTATAATTACTTAGATTACTTTTTAGATGAAGGAAAACAATAATGAAAGAGTAACTAAATAAAAAAGCTCGGGGGAAAAAAAAAGAAGGAAAACACTGTGGTTTCTGTTCAGAATTTTTAACCCTTCAGCAAGAGGAAGGGCTGGGTATTTAGAGGTGGAGGAAAAGGCTGGCTTGTAGTTATATTCCAGTCAGATTTCAATCTGCTCTTTTCAATGGAGCCTTAATTTCTGCCCTTAAAGAAAAGTGAATCTCTCAAGCCTTTTCTCTGCTTAAAAAGAGTTGTGACTCTCCAGATGTCTGCAACAAAACTGAGCCTTATAAATACATACATATGATAAATATTATATACATGCACACACATGATAAATATACATGCATAATGCAGCTCAAGTGAGATCAGAGGGGGGGTCCAAACTCCAGAAGGTCCTTTTAACCTTCATCCAGAGTGGTGGGCACTAGAGACCCAAAGCTCACCTGCGGGGTGTCTGTGCCACTGGCTGCTCACTCAGGGCTGAGTTATTGGTGCTATTGGGAATTTGGAGGAGACTTTGTCAAATGTGGGGTGTTTGAGGGGAATAAACCCCAGGATTTGCTGCCAGTGGGGGGTCTAATCCCCACAGGAACACCTCTTGCAGGGATGCCCATCCCTTCCATCCTCGCTGGGGTGCATTGAGAGGTGAATGCTGAGGAGCTCAGCCCAGGAGAAATGGGGTTGAGAAGGGCATGAGGTGCTGCAACAAATCACCTCTGATGGTTAATGGATCACTAATGGATCATTAATGGATCATTAATGGATCATGCTCAAGTGATAGAGGGACTGTCCCCATCCCTGGCTCGGCTTGTCTGCACCTCTTGCAGAGCTCCCTGGGCAGTGTCTCCTATCCAAGGAGCAGCACCAAATACCTGCGACCCCCCCAGGGCTCCCTGGTGGGCTCTGAGTCTGAACGAGGCTTTCCAGCCTTCAACAACTGGTTTTCTGTGAACCAGATACATAATTAAGATAATCATCAGGCTGGTGGTGTTTCAGGTCCTGTTTTGGGTGCCAGCACAGAGATTATAATCCTGTAAGTGCTTCTGAGTGTGATAATTCTTAAAATAAGAGAAACCTCAAAGCAGGGACTGGTGATGGCTGGAGAGCCTGTGTTTTAAAAACACCTCTTATCTCTTTTCCAGCTCTCTCAGTCATAGAAGCTGCTTTTCCTCCTTGTGTAATACCCAAAACCCCACAAAGAACGCAAGTTGTGCCTTCCAGGGTCTCCCTGCACGTCTGAGATGCCCAAAGCTCAGAGCAGCACAAGCACTGCCTGAGTCAGGTTTGCTGAATTTTATTGACCTTTCCTGGGTGTTTCACCCCCCCAAAAAAAAAGGACACAGCATCCTTTCCTGGATCATGAGCCCCAGGAAGCAAGTGCCATGCTCCTTGTACCCTCCACAAAGTGCATGGCAGGCTCCAAGGAAAGCAAGCAGATGCATTGGTGTCTGTGAAGCTGCAATCAGGAAGGGAATTAAAATTATGATATGTTGCCATGGTAATGAAGTCCCAGGATTTGGCTAGGAGGAAAAGTGAGGTTGTAGCTAGTTGCTCATGAATTCCTCAGTAGGCTTTTCAATACTCTGTTTCCTTTAAATGAAATTGGAGAAAGACTCGCAGTTCATAGTGGGGATAAAAATTTTATGAAGTTAAATCTAGGCAGTGTTTTAGTGTCAGTCAGCATTAACCCACAGCATGAACACATAAATAATTGAAATTTCAAATACCCCAGTGCTCTGGATTAGAGCACCAGCAGCACTCCAGGGCAGCCCTGGGCAGCCCAGGAGCTCCCCAGGCTCTTCCCTGGCATTCTGGGCTGGATGAAAACACCCAGCCCTGCATGCCCTCCTGCCCCACCTCTTCCAGGATTTCTTCTAGCCAGGGTAAGGATAAAATAAGATAAATCTGACATTTTTCCTCTGGCTTGGAGCAGGTGAGCTCTCCTGAAGACCAGGTTTCTCCATATCTATATGATCCCAGCTGTGGTCAGCAGGATGGTTGTGAGCTGGGCTTTGTGTGTGCAAGATCAACTCTGCCCCCTGCCAGAACCCAAATAAAGACAATCCTCATACAGGCAAACAGAAAAATAAAGGTAATTGATAGAAAAAATAAAAAAATCAGAGAAATGGAGCAGAGGGGAGAGATGGCAAAGCACTCCTTGTTTGTGAGGAGGGTGATGTTTGGTTTTGAAAATGAATATTAAATGGATATTTTCAAAAAAATTTGGAAAAAGTTTTGAGGTTTTTGACCAAACCTGGTTTTAGTTCCCATCTTCCATCTATGACAAGCTTAGGTAGAGCTGGCTGAGGATTAGGTTGCAAAAAAGTCAAAAATAATGATAAAGCCCAGCTTTGAATGTTTTCAGCAAGAATAACACCAAGAAAAACAAACTGGCCCAACTTTTCCCTCCAGCTGGATTTTTCTCACTCTTGATTTTCGCTTTACTCTTCCCATCTCCCTTTTTCAGAGGCAAATGGGGAAAACAGAGAGTGAGAACAAATAACTCGTCTGCAGGGCAGGACAGAGAGCCAGTGGGAAAAGAAAGATGGGAAAAGAAAGGGAACAAAACCAAAGCACAAGAAAGTGCCAGTTTCCCTGAGCTTTCAAGGCCCGTTTTCAGGAGAATAAAGAGACATGTTCTTGTGACAGTGAGCTGTCCTACATCAAAAAAGCAGCTCAGATGAAAAACGCTCACCAGAGGGAAAGAGCTGCTGCGTGGAGGTTTGTTCCCTCTGCTCTGTCATGGAGAACAGGGCTAAGGTTCCCCAGGGGGCTCCATCCTGCTGCCTCAGTCCCATCAGTGGCTGCCCGTGTCCCTCTGCTGTCCCAGCACCCTTGTCCCCACTGGCTCCCTCTGCAGAGCTGCATCAGCCAGCAGAACCTTCCTACTGCGAGAGTTTGCTTTTCCACATTTATCCCCTTGCTCCTGTGCAGCAGGAGGAGCTGATGACAGGAGGTTGGCATCCTTCCTGCTGGGAAGGGGACAACTCAGCTTGCTGAGGCTGCACAGGGATGTTGGTGTCCTGAGGGACATCAGACAAAAATCTCCAGCTGGTGAAGGGAGGGGATTGCCCCGCTCTGCTCTGCACTGGGGGGGCCTCACCTCGAGTGCTGGGGGCAGTTTTGGGCACCACAACATGAAAAAGACATGAAATTATTGGAGACTGTACAAAAGAGGACATAAGGATGGGGAAGGGTCTGGAGTGGAAGCTTTGTAAGGAGTGATTGAGGTTGCTGGGTTTGTTCAGCCTGAAGAAGAAGAGGCTGAGGGGAGACCTCACTGGGGTCTTCAACATCCTAATGTGGGGCAGTGAAGGGGCAAGTACAGATCTCTTCACTGTTATGACCACTGGAAGGACTCAGGGGAATGGCTGGAGTTGGGTCAGGGCAGGGTCAGGTTGGATCTCAGGGAAAGGTTCTTCCCCCAGAGGGTGGTGGGCACTGAGCAGGCTCCCCAG
>JAWWEW010000042.1:11630683-11642542 GCA_035583185.1 Anabacerthia variegaticeps | reverse complement strand
ACAACACTCTCAGAGGCGTGGTGGGATCCTTGAGGTGCCTGTTCAGGGCCAAGGAGTTGGACTTGTTGATTCTTGTGGGTCCCTTCTAATGCAGAATATTCTGTGATTCCATGACTCAAATATCTGCGTTCCAGCAGAACTCCCCCCTGGCTGTTGCAGGACGGGGTGTCAGCCCTGGGTGAGGTCCCTGCTGTCCCTACACTGTGGCAGAGCAGACAGTGGGATTTCATCAGTCTCACAGCATTCTTTCCACCATGGTTATAAAACAAGCACTTCACTGTTCAAGGGCACAAGTGGAGACACATCAGCTTGATTTTGGGAAAATTGCTGGATGAGACATGTCACAGCCCCCTTCACCTGCCCCAGCGTGGGGCCTGAGCCCATCCCGGGGACAATCAGGGTGGCTGTGGGGGACAAACACCTCAGAGTCCTTCTGAGCTCTACAGTGACTGCAAAAAAGTGGAAAAAAAGGCTGAAATAAATAAATTAGCACACCATCTTCTCCTGCAGGGCCCTGCCTGGGGGCTCTGCTGCACAAATAAAAAGAAATGCAGGTTCCTGACGAGTGACATCCATGCAGGATGCCATGGGGGTACATCCCTACGGCCGTGGCTGTGACACTGGGAAAGGCTGGAGTGTTGTGATCAGTGACTTTCACGGGATCCAGGGGTTTGTGGACCATCTCAAGGGCAGCACCTCACCCTTCTCAGAGGGTGTTCCCATTTCCACCAGTGACTGCATTCCCTAAAACCCCCCTGCAAAGGTGACCGGGTCTGATTTTTCCAGTCGTCACACAGAACAACTCACTGATCCTCTGCTGAGGTGCCCAGAGAGCTCCAGGGCTCTCCCCCTCACCCCCCTCCTGCTCTGGGGTGGGTTTTCCCTGAACAACAAGCAGCACTGTGACCTGGAGCTGAATTTGGGAGCCCCCCAAGCCCTTCAGCAGCTCATCTTCCACATTAGTCCTGAAAAGGTGTCTCTTGTGTCCTTCCAAGAGGGACAACCAGCACCTCAGATGTGAAGGGGCGAATGCAGCAAGGAGCTCTGAGCAGCCAGACCTTGCAGAAGTGCCTGGGAAAGAGGAGCTCCTGGCCCTGGAAAAGGAGGGTTCAGTGACCCCAGGGAGCGCTGGTGCTGGAGAGGGTTAGGGGTGGGGGTGTTTCATGTGAGCAGAGACCTGGTTTTGCAATAAAGGTCATCTCTTTGTGAGGCTGAGGGATTGAGAATTTTGAGCAAATGTTGATGACAGTAAAATAAAATTTAATGGCCACTGCATGTTATTTCATAGAGTCATAGAATCACGGAATGGCCTGGGTTTGAAGGCACCTTAAAGATCTTCCAGTCCCACACCCTGCCCTATGCAGGGCCACCTTCCACCAGCCCAGGTTGCTCCAAGCCCCGTCCAACCTGGCCTTGGACATTTCCAGGGCTGGGGCAGCCACAGCTTCTCTGCCCAACCTGTGCCAGGGCCTGCCCACCCTCCCGGGGAAGGATTTCTTCCTGATATCTAATCTGAACCTTCTCTCTGTTGGTTTGAATCTATTCCCTCTTTTCCTGTCACTCCAGGCCCTTGTAGTCTCTCTGCATCTTTCCTGTCTGCTCCTTCAGGTACTGAAAGGCCACAATTAGGTCACCCTGGAGCCTTCTCTTCTCCAGGCTGAACAATCCCAATTCTCTCAGCCTTTGCTCACAGGGGAGATATTAATTTGTCCCCCTCTCTGCAGAGGTGAGAGCCTGGGGGAAGACCATGGGTGTCCATGCTCTCCTCATGTGCTCTGACCTGTGTGTGTTCACCAGTGCAGAAGAAGCTTTTTGCACTGCTGGGAGGTGGGTGGAAGCCAATGGACCTTCTCCATTGCTTGGGCCCCTTAAGTGTCTTCTGTGGAGCTGTCAGTGGGCAAGGGGCAACATGCTGGGCTTCACTGAAGCCTTTGAAGCCTCCAAAATGTGGATGCTGTTCAGAGCTGCTTCTGAATTCCGGCCTTTGTGGTCCCCGCAGGACCTGGTGATGCGCCAAGGCTTCTAATGATGGGTTTGGGTGGGACCAGGCCATTGTGAAGGACCCTCCAGGACATTGGATAGCACGGTGCTCTCTGGAGGTCAGAAGGAGGTCAGAAGCTGGGCAGAGTGATGGGGTTTCTTTCAGCTGGGAATCTAAACCAGGCTTTTCCACACTTGGGAAAACTTGAGACCTCCTGACCATCAGAGCTTCTGTGGTGCCCTGAGCCCAGCTCAGAGAGCCCCAGGGGCTGAGCACATCCAGGGAAAAGGAACAGGGGGAATTGCTCCTTCTGGCTCCTTCTCTCCGGTGCTCCTTGGGCTGGCTCCAGTGTGGCATTTCAGTGAAGTGTCAGCCTGGCTGCTGTCGGAGCACTAAATTGATTTGGGTCCTGGTTTTTTTGGGTGTGAGAAAACAAAAGTGCCAGAGGAAAGGCTTTTCACCTCCCTGCTGTGCAAAGCCAGACTCCTGTGATTCCTGGGAAGCTGCTTGGGATGCAGAGGTGGGCAACGCTGCGAGTTTAAAACACCTTTTCTTTATCCTGCTGGGTTTGGGTGCCTTCTAAAGCTGGTCAGAGATGGGAAATCACTCTGAGGTGATCTGTGGTGAGGATCTTTTGTGTAAATTGTTTATCTTCTACAAACCTTCAGATGGGGCTTATCTTATTTAAACAAAAAATCAGAAATTCTCCCATGAATGAGTTTTACTTTTTTTCTTTCTTATAAAAGACTTATTTCCCAATAACTGCTTAGATACGATTTCCATCTGCAGCACAAACTTGAACATCAGAAAAAAACTGAACAGTACAGTGAGAATCAGTTGTGACAGGCAAATTTACAAGGCACTGATCCTGGACAGAGGCTTTTGAAACTCTTCCATGTAAAAGGTTTATCGTTCCGCTGTTTGCTAAGTCAAAGCTGACAATCACAACTCTCTGGTAGCATGCTCAAGAAAAGGCTGTTAATATATCTGAGGTTGGGATTGATTCCAATTTCCTGCCAGGGACCATGGAGCAGAAACTAAATAAAATAAACAGGGAGAAGTTAAATCTGAGCAGCACTATTGTGTTATTTAAGAGCAATTTTTACTTAGGTAAAAGTTCCTCCAAAACTTTTAATGGCCTTTTTATGATAAAGGATCCCATTTAGGTAAGTTTCTCTCTAATGTTTTTGCAAAAGAGTAAAATTAAACTGTTAAAGCCCCAGAGGTAACAACGCGCCACTTCAGCCAGAACAAGTAAAGCTTCCAGCTTAAAAACAAACTATACTTTACTGAAAGAATGAAAACTTCCAAAGGAAATACGAACTGCTTCTTCAGGAAGAGTGGGAAATGGGAAGACCCCCCACCCACTGGATGGGTTCTTCCAGCAAAAGCCCTCTAAAACAAATTCTCATTTCCCCCTGGAAACGGGCAGATCTCCTATCGGCTGGAAAACGTCGCATTTTGGCATTAAAAGCCACTGCTAAAATGTCTTAACAAGAAACAGGAGGCAGATTGGATCAAGGAGAACCTCTGTGGGATGTGAGTTGCCTCCCACTTGCCACTGTTGGGAGTGTTGGGAGGGATCTCCCTGGGGATGGCAGGTCCACAGTGCTGGGCTTAACGAGGCAACTCCTTGCCCAAAGACAGGTCTCTCATGGCAAGCCCTGCAAGGGTTGAGTCTTTATTGCACCGTTCTCAGGGGTGTTGGCTTTAATCAGTGCCTGGATGGTCAGATTAGCTCTATTTGCCCTCCTTTGTGAAATACTCTGCGATTCTGCATTAATGCAGCTCTCATTTTACAGTGTTATTGTTCCAGAAGGGAATACAAGCCTCGGAATACTGGCAGGGAGATAAACTTTTGAGGTCCATGCCAGTAGTTAACTCTCTGAACTAGCTCTGGTAAATGAGGAGATCAAACACAACTTTGACTTTCAGCTCAAACGGAGCCACCACCCATTTCCATTATGGTCTTCCCAATGGTTTTTAATTATGTTTGTGTTCTTTGCAGCTCTCTGGCGAGAGATCCTGGCTGCAGGGGCAGGACCACGGCTCCTCCTGGTGCCATCTGTGCCAATTAGACCTGGGAAACACCAGAGACTTCAATACGTTGGGGCTCCTGCCAGAGGGCTGTCATGACCTTGAATTCAGAGCCGTGTTTTTGACTGCTCATCAAAGCTCTCGGTGCCTGTCCCTTGGCAGCCACATTTTTGTAGAATCATAGAAAGATCTGGGAAAGGGCCTTAAAGACCACCTTGTTCCACCCCCTGCCACAGGCAGGGACACCTTCCACTAGCCCAGGCTGCTCCAAGCCCCGTCCAACCTGGCCTTGGACACTTCCAGGGCTGGGGCAGCCACAGCTTCTCTGGGCACCCTGTGCCAGGACCTCCCCACCCTCACAGTGAGGAATTGTTTCCTAATGTCCAATCTGAACCTGCTCTCTGTCAGTTTGAAGCCATTCCTTCTTGTCCTGTCACTCCAGGCCCTTGTCTATAGTCTCTCTCTGTCCTTTTTATCAGCTCCCTTCTAGCACTGCAAGGCTGCAATTAGGTCACCACAAAGCCTTCTCTTCTCCAGGCTGAACAGTCCCAGCTCACCCAGCCTTTCCTCCCAGCAGAGCTGCTCCATCCTCTGACCATCCTGGTGCTTCCTCTGGCCTCTCTCCTGCAGCTCCATGTCCTTGCTGTGCTGGGGACCAGAGCTCTGTGCTGGTCCTTGCAGACACTTCAGTTTTCTTGGCTCATGTATTGGCCACCACGTGCTGTGAGATGTGAGTTCTGGTGGCCCAGGCCAGGCCTGGAGGGTTATTTTGTGCTATACCTCTCTAAAGAACATTTTTAAGGGCAAAGCAACTTCTTAGCACCTGACAAATGGTCCTTTGGCTGAGCCTGGGCTGCCTCTCACTGTCCCAGTGCCATCCTGCTGCTGCTCTGACTGAGCTCGGTGACCTGGGATGACTCAGCTGACCTCAGGAAGGGGCAATGTGAGGGTGGTTTGCCCCCTCTTTGGCCACAGGTGAAAGGGTCTGAAGGAATAACTAAGAATACAGTCTCATTGCCTTGGATAAAGGTAAGTTTGTGCCAGCTGGGGAATCTCTGCAGGAGTCCTTCCATCTCTTCTAGCCCAAAAACTTGCCTGACGTGGGGAGAAGTCGGTGTCCCAGAGTTCTACCTCCTGCCAAGGTGCTTTTGGGTTCCTGCTGAGCCATGACTGGCTCTAGCTGGAGATGCAAGAGCTCTTCTCACAGTCAGGTCTGCATCTCACCAGGGGCGCTGCCACAGAGTAAAATAAGAAGAAAACCTTTTTGCAGTGGGCCCTGCGAAGGTGTTTGGGTGGGTGGCTGGATTGCTCAAGGCACTGTTTGTGATGGGTGGGTGGCCATCAGGATGGGTGGTGGTACATTCATGGGTCTAATGGTGTGTGATGGTTGGCAGCAGCAAGTCTGAGCTCCCTTTGTGTTGTGGGGAGCCAGCCCTGAATTGGAACAGTTTTGGTCAATGCTTCTTGAAAATGTGCTTTGTCCTGTGCTCACATCTCTTCATTTCCTCTCCACGTCTGTCCTTACTGTAAAAGGAGATGCCAAGGTGAATCCAGGCATTACATCATGGACATCCTGTTGCTTCAGACCCCGCTGTGTGTTTGACTTGGCTAATGTTTCTTTCTCAAGATCGATGAGTGCCCATCCTGTTTGCCTTTCTCTGAAGATAAAATAACCTCCCTCCCCAGCCCTCCTGGGATTAGATTCCAGGTCTGGGCAGCCCAGCTGTGACAAAGGACAGGTGTGGGTCTGCAGGCAGGATGGGGCAGCCGAGCATCCCCTCTGCCCCACGGGCGTTGCTCTTGCGAGACGAACTATCTCCATGACCATTCCAATTAGTGGGGTCTCTGCAGGCTGTGTGTGTTTGGGGAGGAAAACGAGAGGAGGGGATTGGAAGGCATTCCTGTTTGTGGGAAGTGTGAAAAGGAGAGTAATAGATGTGAGGAAGGGGGAAAAAAAGAGCAAGTATTCGAAGAGTCGGGCTAAGGATGGCCAAATTGATGGTATGCAATGTATCATCACTCCTGGCGGGGCAGGCTGTGTTTTTGATCTTGGCCGTGTTCTTGTTGCTCTAAATTCTCTTATTTCTCTTGGTTGTGTCCTGTCCCATGCATGCTGGGGAGGATCCTTCCCTCTAGAAAGCAGAGGATCCCCATGGCTCTGCAGTGTCCCTGGAAGAGCTGGGCACAAACCCACCCCAGGCTGCCTCAACTTCAGCCACGGAGCAACCAAGACAATCGTGAGCCAGAGCCTGCCATCCATCAGTAACTCAAGCTCTCTTTAAATATTGGTGAAGGGTCTGGATGGCCCCAGCAGCTACAGCAACAGTCTGAACTTGTTCTTTCCCAGGGTCATCTGTGCTCCAGGAAACAGCAGGAGGAGGGGGTTGGTTTCCCGAGAGGAAGATTATATGGCAAACCCACAGTGGCTCTCAGGCTGTAGGACTGGAAAGGGGCAGTGTTTTGGGGGAAATATGGGCTCTTCTGATTTCTTGGGGCACCTGGAGACCCCTTTATAAGTTGGGTTGCCACTGTGCTGTGCTACTGCCTGTCCCCCACGCTGCAGCTGGGATCTGTTCTCTGCTGAGGACCTTCTTCCTGCTTTCCAGGGTGGGCATAATGGGTTTTATTCCTCCCCCTGGGTTCTGAAGGAGCTGTGACAGCTGGGGGTTAGTCCTGCCCCAGGCTGGTGTTGCAAAAGCCCTGCTCTGTCCTCAGCTGGCCACTGTGGTCTACCAGGCACAGCTTGATGCAGACATGGCTTTGCTCTTTCACTCACTCAGGCTGTGACAAACCCCAGCCCCGCTCGTGGGCCAGGGATCAATCCAGAGCTGAGCTGGGACCAGTTCTTCTTGGAACAATGTGGGCCAGGATGGTCTCTTGCACCCCAGCCCCAAAATGGATCCCCTTTACCTGGGTCAGAGCAGAGTCTTGAGCATGAATCCCTCGTTGAAAGCTGCTGGTGATGTCGATGCAACTTGTTTTTTCTTCACTGCTGTTTAGTTTATGTGTCACTATAGATGTCCCTGCTGTGGTCTAAGACAAGCAACTCCGGGAAGACAAAGGCTTCAAAAAAACCCCAAAAATTCCTGTGACCAGTTAGGCTTGGGGGAAGGCAGAGAAAGCAGAGAGAAACTGCAGAACTTAACCTAGGTTAACCAAACAGACTCTTAAACTCTGTTTCAACATGAGACTTCTAACATTACCTGCTTGGCATGTCACAGCCAGGGATAAGAGCCACCACACCATGCACAGTTAATCACAGAGCCAGCTGCCCCCAGATGTGCTGGGACATAAAGCTTGTCTGCGAGAAAGGGAGAGCTCTTTTCCTGACATCCTTCATGGCACAAGGAGAAAAATGAATAAAGGATGGGAATCTCAGACGACAGGGCACACACCAGCCACTAAATGGGGCTGAAGTGCAAATTCCCCTGCTGAATGGCTTATGCTGTGACGTTTGCCTTTTTTTCCTTTTTTGCCTTTGCTTTTTTTCTCCCCTGTCTTTCAATAGCTGTGTAGATGATACCATGAACTTGGTCCTTCAATTCCTTTGATTTTGCCCAAAACAAGTCCCTCTATCTTTATAACGTATCAGTCTTTCTGGAATTAAAACAGGAATCTTCACCATATCCTTGTGCTGTCACGGACACACCAAAGACAGAACAATTTAGGGTTTTGCATCCTCCCCTCCTGCCCCCAATTGCTACTTGATTTTTCTTGCCTTTATTTCTTGGATTCTCGACCACAACATCCTATTTTTCTCTGCTGACATGGCCACTGAGGAGCAGCTCTGGGGCTGGGCCAACCCTGCCTGATTTCCTCAACCTGTGTGTTCTTAGCAGTGGAGTGCAGACTGGGGATCTTTGGTCTCTGTTTTTGGAGCTAGTCGTGGTAAAACTTCTGCTGTTTCTGCCACGTTCCTTTCAGAAGTTCCTCTTGGAAACTAAGCCTTTCTGAACGTCTGCACTGGTTCCTTACAGCCCCCTTTTCTGGGCTTCTCTGCAGGGACTTGAATGAAGCACTGGAGGAAATACAGGGGATTTTTGGGCAGCTTCATGGTTAAAGACACTTGACAGAGACTTGAGAGTGTTCTTTCCCCAGCTCTGTGTCACTGACCTCCAGCAAACCATTTTATCTCCCCGTTTCCTATCTGTGACGAGGATAGAAATGTTCTCTTTCTTTCTCCCTTTGTCTGTCTTATCTATTTATATTTTAAGGTCTTTGGGGCAAGGACTGTCTCTTGACTGTACAAAGGCTGACAGACAAAGGCATTGACCTTGCTTAGGATCTCTAAGTGTTAATGTGATAACAGTACCAGAACAGTGGATGAGTGCAAAATAGCAGCACAGTCTATTTTGGAACAGAAAGCAAAGTATTTTCCTTTCCTTCTAATAGCTTTTGGGATGCAATAATTAAGGCATCAAACAGAAAGCACGCAGGGCTACGTGAAAAACTGCACGTTCTACAAAACACCCTGAACGAAAGTGTTTGGTTAAAACTGAGCTTCTCTTCCTCAATTTTCCAGGGTTTGGAGTGGGGTTTTTTTTTTTTACTGAAACAAAATCCAGGCCCTGAGAAGGGAAGATTTGTACCTTCCTGAAGCTTTTAGGTCACTTTGGGTTTTGGGGACTCAGGTGACAGCAACTCTGCCACAGCAGGAAGCTTTTGGGAGTGCCTGGTCCACAACCCTGGGTCACCAGTGCAGCTGAACGTGGGACTGGTTGTTACCTGGCACTGCTGAAGTGGCTCAGACCATTTCCCACCGCACACAAACGTTTTGGTGCAGTTTTCTCACCTAAGAGGTTTTCCTTCTGTTGCAATGCAGAGGGAAAACTTGCAAATCTTGCTAGAAAATGGCGTTCTTCCCCTGGAGAAGGGAAATGTCCCCTCCACAGCTAACCTGTCTTTTCACACAGCCAGGGGAGAAGTGTTAATGTGCTGTTCATTAGGAGTCTACAATTTCTGCTGTCCTCTCCTGCATCCTAATTTAAACACATTTCATCTCTTTCTCATCCAGAGATCCAAACAAAAATTAAAATGCTGGGTTTAAAGGTAAACTCAGCAGGAAACTCGGTTTTCTCTCTTCAGCAGTAGATGTGGTTTTGACCTCCTAAAACGTGACTTTTTGTGTTAATTTAATACTAAATTCCCATTAGATGAAGCACAATCTGAAGGCACAACAGGAGAATGGCAGAGGAGGGGAAGCCAAGCAGCACTTAATGTCATCTTTACTTGTGTTTCCTGCTGAAAGATCAGATCAGGTAGTGAATTATTAATGCTGCAGTCTGGCACAATCCTGGGCATGCAGGCTGCCAAAATGCAAGAAGTCCACTGTAAAGGCAGGATATTGGATCCCATCGGTGCAAACAGCCGTGTTTCCATGTTGGAAAGTTCACAGTGGGAGAATTCAAATCAGCCCCTGAGGTTGGCTGCAGATTAAACTCCTCTATTTTTAATTAGATGCCACGCCAAGGACCTCACGTCAGGAAAAAGGAGCAGTAAACCCATGGAAATATCCGTAATAATTGTCCTACAGACTCAGGCATTGTCGGTGGGGTAAAACATTAACATCCTGCAGCATTTGCTTGGTTTGGGTGGTTTTTTTTTTTGTCTGCAGCCCAACAACTATAAAGCCTAATGAGTTAAGAATTGCCCAGGATGATAATGGGGCTGCTCAGAACCTTTAATGATTGGCACGGCTCGGGAAGGGGAGAAACAAAACCGGAGGAGGCTCCCTGGGGATGGGGTAACCCCACAAAGGGTCGAGTGGGCGACGTGGAGAAAGGGGCTGCTGCTTTCACACAGTTAGGTGTGTGAGGGAAGACAAACCCTGGCCACAGCTGACTAATTTTGGCTAATTGGAACCTGCATGGGTCAAGGCCTGGCGGGCTGGCTCCCGTGAGGTCAGGGCAGCATCCATCACCGGGCTCTGCTCCCCACGGCGGAGCATCCGCAGCCTGTGACGACGGAGACAAGGTGGAAAAGCGGTGGAAAACCATTCCTGGTGGAAGATCGGGTTGCACCCCTTTGTCTTTGCTTTCCCACAGCTGGGCTGGACCAGTCTCGTGGGCAGCTGTGGCTTTTACAAGGGTGTGTCGTGCCAGGGGAAGGGGGGATGTCTTTGAATTGACACATAGTAGGCTTAGGTGGGATATTAGGAAAAGACTCTTCCCTGTGAGGGTGGGCAGGCCCTGGCACAGGGTGCCCAGAGAAGCTGTGGCTGCCCCATCTCTGGAAGTGCCCAAGGCCAGGTTGGATGGGGCTTGGAGCAACCTGGGCTGGTGGAAGGTGTCCCCACCCATGGCAGGGGGTTGAACTGGATGAGCTTTAAGGTCTCTTCCACCCCAAACCATTCCATGATTCCATGATTCCATGATTCCTCCTTTTTTGGGGCCAGTTGGTTGCTGTGAAGCCTCATCTCTTTCCTTTCTCTGCTGACTAATCACTGCCATTCAGCCACTGCTCCTCTCCTGCTGAAACCCTCATTAAAATCTTTCAGCTTATGCTGGTGGGTCTTGGTCCTCAGCAGGGGAGGTTCTGGGATGGGGCTCCACCGTGGGAGTGGGGACTGCAGCGGAGGGGTTTGAACTGCCTGTTTGGAGTTTTGCTTCCAAACTGGGAGGGAAAGAGCCTTTCTTGTGTAAAAACACTTCCATAAATGCAGAATCCTCCTACAAAAGCACGGAGGGCTTTGTGGTGGGTGTGGGGTCAGCTGTGGTCATGCTGTGCCTGCTCACTCCTGCAGTGGGAGGACTGGCCCGGCTTGGGGCAGGGATCTGTCACTTGAATACATCAATCCTAAAATGCACCAGGGGAAAGTACAGCTTTGATGGCATCTCTGCCCATTCACCTTTTCACTGCCAAAAAATGATTGCACTGCACACTTGTTTGGTACAACTATTATTCCTGCTAAACACAGTGAATTGCTTGGACACAATGGTTCATTAAAGCCTGTTCTGGATTATTTAGGATTATTATTAATACAAAGAAGAATATTTTGACTGAAGTGCAGGACAGAGGAAGGATTGTTCAGGTATTCCTGATATAAATCTCATGGCAACCTGGGAATTATGGTCAAAAAAGAGTTTCAGTCTGTCTTTTTTAAATGCTACTGAATTAGCAGCTTAAGGGCTTTTTGTCATTGTTAGTAGGGCTTTTTTTTTTGTTTGATTTGCTTTTTAAAAAGGAGTGCCAGATGGACCTCTGAATCTCTGAAACAAATTTCGACTCAAACCCGCTTCTCTGCTCCATTTTTTGTATAACTCTAAAAAAGGGGGAGGCTGTCTGGGGTTTAAAAATGCAGATTCTTTTAAAAATCTCCCTGTAGATGTTTCCACCAGCAATTTGCTGGTATTCAGTACATCACGGGATTGGACAGCGAAAATAAATCAGAGCTTTTCTTCAAAATAGCCACGAATATGAAGTAAACCCAGAAGAATTTGGATGAGGGATGTAAAACCTTGCTGAGATTATTGGTCCCTGCTGTTTCCCTTTTCAACACTTGCTTTTTGCTACGACATTGTTGCCCTTTGACATTTGGTAAAACCAGCAAGTGGAGGAAATGACACTGTGGCATTTATTAACCTGCAGTGTGGATGTTAAACAGAGGAGCTTTCCCTGAGAATGGGATAAAGCTACTCTGGGAGAAATAGTCCTTCAGAGCTTACCTGGATGAAAAAGACCATAAAACAGGCTTATTCTGAAAAGAATACCGGGCTGCAATGTAGTTGTGATTACAAAATATTACAGGAGGTCTTTAGCCATAAAAGCCTTGCCTGCTCTGTGTATTTGGAGTTTCAGCTCTATATCTCCCTCCCTGGCAGCTGGGAGCTGCTGTTCCAGTG
>JAWWEW010000042.1:11580246-11630583 GCA_035583185.1 Anabacerthia variegaticeps | reverse complement strand
AGCCTTGCCTGCTCTGTGTATTTGGAGTTTCAGCTCTATATCTCCCTCCCTGGCAGCTGGGAGCTGCTGTTCCAGTGAGAATTGGTCCAGCACCCATCCCACATGGAACCTGATGCCTTCAAAAGTGCACCCTTGGAAAGCTCTGCTGCTTCCCTTTGGGTTGGGCTTTAATGTTTCCATCCCATGTTATTCTTGTAATAATTTCAGCCAAGATCAAAGCAGCAGAAGTGGAGGGAGAAATGGCTCGGGCTTGAGTTGTGCTTCTTTAAATAAAGCAGAATTCTCACCTATCTTTTGGGAGCTGAGGCAAAGGTCTCATTAAAAACAAAAGAGAATCGTGCTGCCTTTGGTGCATCAACTCCTGGGATGTCCAAGACAAAAATGCATCAAGCTGGACCTGTTTCTCCTGTTCCCTTCTCCAAGGAGGACAGAGAGAAATCTGTTCCCATGGGATGAGCTGTAGGAGAGGGCTGGAGTGGAGGAATGCATTCATGCCTTTCTCCTCATCCTTCAGGCAGCAAGGTCCCATCCAGGGGAAGCTCTCAGTGCCAAATACCTGTGTCTGGGCACTTTCTGGGCAGGATTTAGGCCATAAAATGAATACCTGCCACTTGTGCTCTCTCATTCTCCTCCAAGCCTGAAGCTTTGAGAGTTTGAAGCAATTCATATCTGCAATTGTACTGAGAGAAGTCAAAGAAATGCACCTTTGCTTGGAGCTACAAAGGGCACCAGAAATTCTGCTCAGCCAGGACAGTCCTGGAGTCCCTTAAAATAAGGACAAGAGGATCCTGGACCGTGTCAGAGGGTTACATATGAGAGTGATGCATCTACTCCTCGTGGGGCAGACCTGCAGGGAGGCTGCTGGAGGAGGAAATGGGAGGCAACAGGAGTTTGCTTCCTGATGGTCCCTGGTGTTAAAAGATCTCTTCTTCCTCCCTGGTAACTTGCAGGCAGGGGTGGCACTGCTCATGTGCTGCTGTCCTGTAAGCCTGAAATCCCAGAGGGGTCCTGGAGAAACACCAGCAGTTCCTTTACAAATGAGTATTTGTGCAGAGCTTTGAGCTGATGTGCTTAATAGCAGGGGGAGAAGAGCCTTTTCCACAGTGGGAGAGTCACTGAGACCCCTCCTGACAGGAATGAAGGGCTCAGCCCTCCCGAAATGCAGCCTGGGTGCCTCCCTCTCTCCCAGGCCAAGATATTAGTTCTGGTTTGTAGCATGACGTATTTATTCACTTTCCCCTCTTAACCTGAATTTTAATTTCTCTATTTTCACGATTATTTCTGCACTTGGCATTTAATAAAGCTTTGGATTTTTTTTTCTTTCTGTGAAACCTCCCCTTTTGTTAATTTTTGGGTTTGTATATATGTAAGAAGAACACAGAGAGTATTTCCTACTTCTTGAGCGTGTAGTCACTCATGGAATTATGTATTGCTCTGCCTGTGACATTGATGTATGTGAGCCCTAGGAACAAGGAGAGACCACTTAAAATGAAATTTTAAACAAGTTTCAACTTCCCTCGAGGTTCAAAAACATGTCAGTCAGCTTTGAAGCTGCCAGTTGTTTGTGACACAGCACCTTTCCTTCTCTTTAAGGGGAGAAGAGCTGGATGCTCCAACATTTGTGGTGGGCACCTTGTGCAACCCAGCATGGAGCTGGGATGGATGAGCAGGATCAATCTCTCTGGGATTGAAAAGAACGTGGTAGAAGAGGATCCTCCTGTGTCTGGAGGGCTTTGTGGTGCTGAGAAAGGGGGTCAGAAAAGAGCAACATTGGGATAAGCTCAAAGCTGGCCTCGTGGAGCTCCTCACTGTCAGCACTGAGGGTGTATCAGCACAGCAGTGCTTGGTGTTTGGGGCCCTTGGTCCCCTTGGCAGAGATGGGGCAAAATTGCACTTTGACCAGTCTCATCTGTTAAAATTAGTCCTGTAATGCAGTAAAATTAATCCTGTGATGACCATGGTGTGGCTGGAGAAGGTATTGCACTAAAATGGGGATGGAAAAGCTGCTTCCTGCAGCCAGGAGTCTTCAGTTTGGAGATGAGGATTCTGAGAAGAGATATGGGAGAGGTCTGACAAGAGAAGAAGGTGGCAAGTCAGCAGTTCCAAAGGGGAATTTTTAGAAGTCATGCCATAAATGGGCACCAAAATGATGGGCAGGGATGTGACTCCTGAATCCCCTGTTTAGCAGCTGTGGATGCTGGGTGGTACAAGGGGAAGGAGCTGCAGAAGTGACCAGGCTCATGGGCTCTCTCTAAACAGCATCTCCTGCTGCCACTGTCAGACAGATGATCATCTGAGCCATTTTTATGTGTTATGAAGCAGCTTTAGGGGCTGTGGAAGAGCAAAACAGGTTTGCATTCAGGCCCTGTGCTAAGGGCAAAGATTTTGCTGGGAAATGCAGTTTAGCTCAGTCCAAACTCCTTCTCTGCAGAGCAGCCCCGAGATGGCAGGTAGATCTCTTTTCCATATGGAAAGCTTCAGGGAAAGGGCAGATGTCAGGCTGGTGTCAAGTGCTTTATACATTTGGAAACATTCAGGTTTTATATTGAATCAGAACTTTAATTGGCTGATTTTTAATCAAGTTGAACGCTTGGAAAAAAAATCACCTTTTTATTAGATTGGCTTTTGTAATTCCTCAGCCCTGCTTGAGGCAGAGGAACCTGCAGCAGTTGGTTTAGCCTTTCAAATCCACCAGCTCTTCTTCCACAGGCAGAAAAGCTGTGCTGTGTATTTACTGATTTAGGAGCTGAAGTAGCTAGAGGAGGAAAAGAGCAAAGCAGAGCAGAGCCTTAAGGTTTGCCATTTGTCTGAGGGGATGTGCATTTATCTGCTCTCTAGGAGTAGCAGTGTTTTAAGAGACTCCAAGCATGAAATGATTAATCAAATAGAAAGAAAAGGGTGTTTCAGAGAGCTTGGCAAGGCGTACTTGAGAAACTATGCTTTCCATCCCATTGAAATGTAAATACTTCAAAACACAGCCCCTTCAAAAGTCCAGTGTTATTTGTTTCTGGGGATCTTTGTTAAGTGGTTATTACCTTTTTCCCTATGATCACTAGCTGGGTAGGGAGTGTTTCTGCCTAAGCATGGCACTAAGAGAATGAAATTAATGTCACACCACCAAAGACACCGGGGGTCAATTTACAAATGATTTGGCTCCTAATCATGAGGGATTTTCATGTTATGTCTCTTTTTGCAGACCCAGCCTTCCGACACCGAAGTGGCAAAATCCATTTCAGATGTGACAGCTGTAAACAGCCTGGAGTCAAAATGATTTCATTTTATAGACACATTTAAGGAAGAAAAAAAGCCTCAGACTGTGGCTGAGACAGACTTACACTCCCTGTCCTCGAGCACCCTTCTCTGCAGCGATCCCTGAGCACCAGGAAAGGTTGGCCCAGGGTGCTGGTTCATCAGGCTGGGCTTTGGCAGGACCCACAGTGGCTTCCAGGGGAGTCCAGCAGGACCCACAGTGGCTTTCAGGGAAGCCCAGCTGTTGGCACATCTGCAGCTCCTTCCAAAGCTTGGTTTGGGAGCTGGAAGAGCAGGGAGGGGTATCAACATCAGGGCTAAAGGGCTAGAAAGGCTTGTAGAGTAAATATCACCCCCTCATGCAGCCACGGTGTAAATTAGCTTGAATTCCCCGAAAACTCGGCCTCAAATGCAGTTTGGACCCCACAGATCCAGGGAGAAGGGAATGGGAACAATTGTATGTCTCTTATTGCACCACTGTCTGTGCCCCTTGATCTCATGGGGGTTTGGTTTTAGTGGGACTCGCTAAAGCTGGATTGGATTGATCTGAACTTTTTGGGGCATGGAAAAAGGGAAATGATTGCAATGGATTTGATTTGGGGGTTTTGTTTTTCCTTTTGACCATCTGGTCCTGAGTCAGTCAGAAAATATTTTGTTGGATTGAAGTTTTTAATTCTTTCGAATTCTTTCTGTAAATGAAGATTGTTCTCACTTCAAAAATAAGGACACTGTTTTAAAAGAAAACCAAAGTATTTTGCTTTGCAAACACCAATAATTCTATTGTATGGATTTTTTTTCTTTTCTCAAGCAAGATGCATTTCGAATTTAAACAATTTGAGTTTGCAGAAAAGTGGGTTTTTGATGGATAATACACTCATTGGAAACGCTTGCCCAGCTCCAGATGGCAAATAACACCTCTGGGAGGTAGCTGGGATGATATACCTTGAAATCACCCAGCGAGCTGGCTGGGGAGCTGGGGGACATTCAGGGCTGGGGTTCCCCAAGCCCTGGTAACCAGCACGGAGGTGACATATGGACAGGGGACAAGAGGGACACGTAATTTACTGCCTTGCCTGGGGAGAGGGGCCTGACATGGGCTGTGCCTGTACAGCAGCGCCCAAATTAAACTCTTTTGTGTTGAGGACTCTGATCCCCCTTTTTGCCTCCGGCTCCAAGTTGCCTTTTCCCCCCCTGGTTGAAGCTTGTAGCCTGTCCACATGTGGGTAGGCTTTGGTCCCAAGCAGGCTTTTATTTCTTTGGGTAAAAGGCCAAAATTAATATGGGTTTATAATAATTTACAGTGACCCAGGGAGGTCTGAGATGCCAAAGGCAACAGCATTGACCCACTAACCACGTGGAGTGAGACCCTGGCCCCACTGATGGGAATGGCAGGGATCCTGTAACGTTTGTGGAGTCAGGCTTTCTCCCTGCTGCTCCATGAATGGGGCTTGGGTGTCTGCAAAGGAGCTAATTCTGGGATTACCAGCAACACATTTGGGTGCTCCTCCCTTTAATATTTAGGAAACCTGGATTTGGAAGTGCCTCAATGACTGTTCTTAGCACAAAGGCACAAACGTTCTGTTTGACTGCCAGTTAAAATGATAGCTGGCTGCTTAATTCTTTAATTTCTCTTTTTTCTTTGTCTATCTTCCCTCCTACAAATGATGCAACCGTGTGAAACATTGCTTGGTTAGAAACACTTCCCAGGAGCAGAGCCCTGAAGTGGACTGTGTGCTTTTGATCAGGAATAAATTGAATATAAAAAGGCTGGTAATCCAACGATCTGGGTGACAATCCTAATTCTCTTGTAGGATTTCTGTGTGATATTAGATAAAGCACTTAATTACTCTCTCCCTCTTTTTCCACAGCTGAAAACCTGTGAGGGATAATGCTCAGCCCATCCACACGAGGGTTGGGAGGCTTAATTGTCTAAGCTTTCTGAAATGCTCCAAAGTGCATCGGTATGTAAGTGCTCGAGTGAAGGAAGAGCTCTGTGTCTCTGGGTGGTGGATGGTGGGCTCTGCAAGATGTTCATAGTGAGCTGCAGTGAGGAGGAAGAGGAGGAGGAAGAGGAGGAAGAGGAGGAGGGTAGGGCGTCACAGGCAGTGGGGGGCTGTGAAATTGCAATTTGAGGACTTGTTTCAGAGGACTCATGTTTGACTTTGTGTGGAGGGCTCTTCTTCGTCCTGCTCTGCCTGGGATCAGCATGTGCCGCCTTTCTCTGGAAGGGCAGGGCTTGGAGGCAAGGTGACATTAGGAAATTGTGTGCCTGGTCCTGCTGTGCTGGCAGGGAGCTCGTGGCCATAGTCTCACTTTCACAGCCATGCCGAGCCCCTGCAAACAGAGCCGGGAATGCAATAACAGCAAAACATGCTCCTTTAACCTACCCGGCACCAGCGTGTAAAATAATACCCCAGATAGGTACCCTGAATGCTTTTATAATTTATTCATTCAACAATTTCTTTTGATGTAGTTAATGTTGTATTTCCCTGGCCAGGGCTCGGCATATGAAGCGTGAGAAATCCTTATGGACAGATTGCTTTGCCTTTCCCAAAACAAACTCGTGTTCTCTGCCGAGTGGCCTAAATGAGCTGAATCCTCTGGGAAGAGCTGCCCGACCTCAGGGGATGCACAGGATGGTTACTTTGAGTGCTCAGGCTGGACTTTAACCAGGGAAAGGGTAAAAAAGGCCAGCATCCAGGGAATCCTGATCCATTTTATCCAGATCAGCACCTGAGCTGTTCTTTCTCTCCTCCAGGGCTTTGAATTTATGTCAATACCAATAAATGGGAAAAAAGCATGGTCGGTCTCCCCAGTGTACAAGTCTTCACTGGGTTGTATCCATGAAAATTTCCCTTTCCTTCCACTCCCTTTCCCCACTAGGAGACACCATTTGTGCAAAACTTCACCTCTATCCTTGTTTTATCCTTACCCTTGTGTTATGTTTTGTGCAGCAGTGAGTGGTTTTCTCCAGTTGAATCTGATGAATTAGACTTTCATCATTTGGGCCAAAGCCTTAAAATGCCAGCTCAGAGAAAACAAAGGGGTCGAATGTAAGTCAATGGTTTTGCCTTTGAAGGGAGATTTTTATTCTTTGACGTCTCACGGCCTGGAGATCTCCAATTCCCAATTCACCCTAGTCCACCCAAGGGGTGCCCAAAGCTGTATTTTACCCTCAGAGTGAGGACTCCAAGGCTAAGTGTTAAATCCCAATCTGATTTCATGTGCAAAACAGCTGCTTGGATCTCTTGCCCTGCATCTGTCTCAGATGGGGCTGGTCTCAACCACTCTGTTTAGTGCAGCCAGAAAGTTAATTTAGTGCATATTGGGAAATTCCTCAAACACCATGAGACTTAACACCATTTTTTCCATCAAACCCTTGGAGTTTGTGTTGATATTTAGAGGTGTGAGACTGCAGGGCTGGGGAGTGGAATGTTTCACTAATTTATTGGAGGGAGCTGATCTGGGGTGTTATCTCCATAGACCAAGCTGTTATTGTTTCACTTACAGGCTAAGTGCAATATAAGTCAAAGTCACAAAGCGTTCCCTGTAATGCAAAGCCCACAACACTCTCCTGTGGCTGACACCTGAGGTAAAGAATGTCTGCCAGCCTCCTGGAATAATTTGCCAGTGTATTCTAATTGGGTTTATGTAAGGCCCAAGTTTATTTATAGATGTGCTTTCAAGTGCGTTATCCAGCGGTGAGGGTGCTAGTTTGGGAATCATGAGACGTGAGCTTTTGGGCTGACTTTGCTCCTGCCTCTGCTGTGATTTTGGGTGAGACTTTGATGACAGAAGTGCCTCTGGGTCTCTCACAGCCAGAGCAGCCCAGCATTACCCAGCACAGTCCCTGGTGCAGACGGTGGGAAATGCCAGTAACATAATTAGAGTTACAGAAACGTTAATGTTCCTTCAAGTGCGAGGTCTGGGAAGTCTGGTTATGAGAGAATCGCTCTCTTCGGCTCAGAGGAGGAAACGAGGGTCAAAAAGCACAGAGCTGTGGCTTTTGAGTTCCCAGGGCTGTGTGCAGGGAGGTTTCCAGGAGGAAAGCTCAGCAGAAGGGAGAGAGCGCCCAGCTGGCCCCGTGTGAAAGAAGGGCTTGTTACTAGAACCTGATAACAACTTGGTTCAGCACAAGAGCCGTGTCATTTCAGTCCCCCTGACCATGGAGACCGAATTCCAGCCCAGGTTGCTCCTGCCAGTCCCAGGATTCCCCATCACACTCAGTTTTAAGGCACCGGCTTGGTCTATGGGAGAAAGTGCTGCAGAAAATGAGCAGCAGTCAAAAACGGGGCGAAGGGCACCAGCACTCGCTGCACACCAGTGTCTCCATCACAGCTAATCCATAAAAATCCATAAAAAATATGGGTCTTTCAGAGAGGGACAAAACTGGGGAGGAGGTAGCCCGGAGGAAAGGGCAGATGGGAAAGCAGCAGCAGAACAAGCAGCCTCTGAGTGCTCAGATGGACTCAGGAAGGGCTGCTGGGCAGGGTCAGAGTCTGGTATGTCCAGCAGTTTTGGCTCCTCTCAGTGGGTTTGCAGGTGATTGGGAAATGTTGCTGTGCTAAACAGTCACGTCAGGTCCCCAAACAGTGATGCACTCGAGGGGCAGGAGGGGGTCAGGGGTTATGTACACCCAGCCTTGCTCCTGGCCCACTCAGCAGCCCCGATACCACCGTGTGATCGAATCCATCCAACCACCATGGACTGCAAGAAGGTCAAGTTTTGACCTCGGGCTTGTTAACTAGGATATCTCATGCCAGCAGATGAGCAGCAGCACAGCCCCATGGACACATGGGTTGTGTTTTCTTCCTCCCTCTCCTCCTGCCTCTCTGCAGGGTGGTTCTGCTTTTGTTTTATTTTGAAAAAAAACAGCAAGCCTAAATTGTTACACCATTTGCCCCCAAATGGGCAGCACAGAGCAGGTGCAATGCACCAAAGATGGGTGGGCTTGTGTGCTTCAGGGGCATTACTGCTCCTACCCTATAGATCAAAATCTCAGAGCCCTTTTCTTGGGACCCAAAAGGGGGCTTAGGGCTCAGTCCTGCTGAAACCCTGGTCTGAAGATGGCTGGTAGGCAGAGAGCAAGGCAAGCGAGCTGGGGGGACACGAAGAGGAACCTCAGGATCCTGACGTGCATATAAACTAGATTTTGCTTGAAAAATAAAAAAGAAAATAAAAGAAGAAGAAAAACAGCTCAATCCCCCTCGCTGCTTTTTATGGGGCTGGAGGAGGTTATTCAGTAACCCGTGTGCTCACAAAGGCACTTCTGTTCCTAATGGGTCCTGAAATGTTACGACCTAATGTGTAACTTCACCGTTTACTGGTGTAGAGCAGCGAGGTTACTCTGTAAGGACACGGAATTGCTGCTCCTTAATGACAGTGCAGAGCAGTGGCCCTGGCACCTGCTGGGGCAGGAGGGATGTGCCAACCTGAGCGTGAAGGCGGCGGCTCCTCCGGGCTCAGGGCAGGGCACAGTCACCCATCACCCTCGTGGACAGGGGGGGATGCCTCCCAAACACCTGCTCTGGGCACGGGATGGGACAGGGGAGCTCAGCATCCAAAATCCAGCATATGAAGCCACCTGGGAGCCACCAGCAGATGACAAGAGGGATTGGACTCTCCCTGCAGCGGGAGGTGGTGGCTTGTTCAGCAAATGCAAGTTCCTTACGCTTGTAAGGTGCTTTAGATCTTTAAGCAGTTGGCTTTAAGCAAAGGTGAGGTGTCCCTGTTAGAGACAGGCATCCTCCACTCTGTAGCAAAACAGCATGGGACAATCAGAGCAGCCCACTGGAGAAGTGAGTGCCAAATTAATGCTTTATCTCCTTCCCCAGCCCAAGCCTGAGCCCTCCTTATTACCTGAAGTTGTGACTGTCACCGATACAGAGATATTGTTTGCTTTTCTAATCCCAGCAGGGGCTTAGTTGGAAGCCCAGGGACCAGGAGCCTTCATAATACGAGACCTAGGCAGCGAAACTGCAGCTGATGCCGTTATTCAACTCAGTAACCGAGTCTTTGAGGAATTATTCTGCATTATTTGCTTCTCTTGTATCGCATGGCAGGAAGCACCACAGGATAATTACTCACATTAGAAATGCTTCCTTTGGTCTGTTTGGAACATTTCCCGTTTCATCTTCCCGGGTGCCCCGTGTCAGAGGAGGGTCCTGGGGGCTGCAGGGCTCTCTTTGGGGGGGTTGCCATGGAGGGGCCTTCTGGAAAGAGCTGAGAGAGACCTAAACTGCTGGTGACAACAGGGCAGAGATCACTGAAGGTGGAGACGAGATGATGCTGTCTGGTCTGTTGCCGGATTTTAAACTTCCCTGTGGTTTACTGAAAATATCTAATGATAGCCACAGGTTTTTATATCCTTCTTAAAGAAGGTGAAGTAAGAAATTAAGCGAGGCAGGAGGGCACAAAACAGCAGAAAAATTAAATTCGTGGGCTTTGCTTTCTTTTTTTTTTCCCCTTAGGCATACTTCCAGTGCTTTTTAACAGGATGCCCCATTCCTGGAAGTGTCAGATGGCCAGGTCTTGGACCAGCCTGGTCTAGTGGAAGGTGCCCCTGCCCATGACAGGAGGGTTGGAATGAGAGGAGCTTTAAGATCCCTTCCAACCCAAACCATTCTGGGATGTGATGATTCTGTGATCCTTTTATTTTATAAAACCTGAGTTTAGAGGGAACACCTACTCTCTTAGCTCATTTCTGCTCCTGCCCAAAGACCTGTCAAGGACCTCTGGGACACCCTCTGTGGTGTGTGGTCCAGCAGTGCCTGTCCAGGCTGTGCCCCCCTTGTCTGGAGATCTGGAGTCTGCTCATCCCTAAGGCAAATTCCTGGGTAAGAGCAGCACTGCCTTCCCCCCCAAGTGCAAACTCCAGCAAGTGGGATGAGGGGAACATCCCCTTCCTGGCAGCAATAGGAGTGTTTTCCCACCCACAGGCCCGTGGGTTTGTTTCACACGGATGCTCCTGACCTTGTTTACTTTTTCCTTTATCTTCCCAGCCTCCCCACAAATATTATGGCATTTGTCAGAATAGACCAACTAAGCGGCCAGAGCCTTTAATGAAGACCTTGACTTTTCTTTAACCTTCCTGAGGAATTGCTCATTAGTGGGAAATGTTGCTGCTGACTTGTACACACAAGCAGAGCCTTCTCCAAACCCATGGTCAGATGGGATGGTGCCAGCTCCCAGCAGTGAGAATCCCACTGGTTTCATTCTTAGGGATTCCGATAGGTTGGAAATGGCAAAAATAGACCTTTGGTGCCCTGCCAATGATGTGCACCTGCGAGACCTTTGTAAGGAAATAGCTGAAATAAGTAATTTGCAGAGTGATGGCATCTCTGGGGTTCAGTTCTTTAGCCATAAAGGGATCCCCATGAATCACAGGGAGGGGCAAAATCCTTTTGCTTCTCCCCCTTCCCTCTCCTTTGCACCTCAGTGAGAAAATGGGTCGTTTTGTCCTGTGCCAAAAGCACAATGATAAGAAAAGCTTTTATTTTCTTTTTCTTCTACTGCCTAATTTTAGACTCTGAGTGCTTTGAACTGTTGGACTCCTAACAGAGAGCACAAGTTTCCTTTTACTCCCTGCATCTCCAGCTGCTCTAATTCCTCATGCAGGCAGAGGACTCTCTCTCTCTCCCTGCTCTCAGCTGTGCTGTCCCAAAATCACCAGGTTTCCATTATTTTCACTCCAGCCTCAACAAAAGGCACGAGGAGCAGTAGCAAAGCTCATGCCCCCTGTGGAAGGCCTTGCAGCACTGGGCTGGACTGGTGGCACTGGGACAGGGAGGGACATCCGGGCACGGGGCAGGAGAGTGGGTTTGCAGAAGAAAGGGGGATTCAAGCACATGCAAACACACCCCAGGGTATTTGTGTGCCCTCAGCATCCTTCAGGGCTGAAGGAATTGTTATTCACATCCCTGTACAGTTCCTGGGACACACAGACCTGTAGGTGTGGCTTGATTTGACTTGGATTCTGCAGGTTTTTGCACATAGCATGAGGAGGTGCCACTTCTCCTGCCCTGAGATCTGAAGTGCTAAGGGTCACCCCAGGTTTGTTTAACACTGGCCACCTGCAGCCCCTGAGGCTGATTGTGTCCCACTATAAACTTTGCATTATTTAACAAGAGAAAAAAGAAAAATAATTAAACCCCACATATACACATTTCACCACAATGTCCAAACATCTGCTTGAAGATCCTGAAATGCTTCTGACAAAGAAGCATTCAGAGTGGTTTTTAAAATTCAGATTTTTTTTTTTAAATAAAAAAACCCACACATGCTTGAGAAAGCATTTCTCATCTTCCAGCTTGTTTTGTTATCATTTGGAAACAAATAATTTTGCAAAGCTATTAGAGACAGATCTTGGAATCATCAGAATCAGTGGAACCGAAACATTCAGCTTCCCAAGGCTGATTTTTTTCCCCTTTCCTTCTCTCCTTATGTTCCACCCAGCAATTGTTCCAGCGGGAAACAGGTGGAAGGAAAATTGAGTTTTCACTGCGTTCATTTCTAATTATTGCTTTTTATCTCTAATGGGTGTGGAATGCTTAATCTTTGAACTGTGATGTCAAAACATATTTGCAAGACAGATCACATTAAAATAATTCCTCCCCTTTCTTCTTGCAGCATGGTAATTGCTCTGTTTTATTTATATATCGTGGACAGATTAACATTTAATCCCCTTTTTTGTATTCATATCCCAAATGGCCGTGTGCTGGGCAGAAAGAGAGCATGAAACAGCAGCAGGTGCTTTGCTGTGCTGGGCTTGGGGATGTCCCCCCGTTCCTACAAGAGATGGCAACTCAGTGACACAGGCCCAGGGTAACTGAGGGTATAGAACCATAGAATGGCCTGGCTTGGAAGGGACCTTAAAGCTCATCTCATCCCACCCCCTGCCATGGGCAGGGACACCTTCCACCAGCCCAGGTTGCTCCAAACCCCGTCCAACCTGGCCTTGGACACTCCCAGGGCTGGGGCAGCCACAGCTTCTCTGGGCACCCTGTGCCAGGGCCTGCCCACCCTCACAGTAAGGGTTTTTTTTGGTAATATCCAATCTAACCCTATTCTCTGTCAGTGGGAAGCCATTCCCCTTGTCCTGTCACTCCAGGTCCTTGTAAATACTCTCTTTCCATGTTTCTTGTCGGCTCCTTCAGGTACTGAAAGGAAGTCACCCCAAAGCTTCTCCTCTCCAGGCTGAACAATCCCAGCTCTCCCAGCCTTTCCTCCCAGCAGAGCTGCTCCATCCTCTGACCGCCCTGGTGCCTCCTCTGGCCCCTCTCCAGCAGCTCCATGTCCTTGCTGTGCTGGAGGCAGCTCTGCAGGTGGGGTCTCACCTGAGCAGGGCACTCTGCTGTACTGAGAGATGGAACAAAAAAGTGTGTGCATTAACCTTTATAGCCTGTTTTATTTGCATTCCTATCTAGGATCTTGGTTCAAATCCTACATGTTAAATGAACCAAAGTCAAATCTAGATGTGGTCTTGAGCTGGGCTTTGTTTAGATCAAATTTAGGGTCGGGTTTCTGGATGAGCAACCTGGTCTTGTGGAAGGTGTCCTTGCCCATGGCAGGAGGTTGGAACCAGATGAACCTTAAGGTGCCTTCCAAGCCAAACCATTCTATGACTGAGTTTAAACAGTGTTTAAACATGTTGCCAGCAAAAAGTAGGAGTTTGAGAGATTTTCCTGTAAGACAGACACAGTCCTGGCCTGACCCTGTGCCCTTCTCAAGAGCCCAGTGGCCCAGGCAGGACAGGGCTGTGGAAATTAAAGTGGCCTTTTATGCAAGATGAGAGCTGTGTCGAGGGACAGCAGATCTCCTCTGAGCTTTGCTTTCTGTCTGCAGATGCAAAGATCCTCTTTTCTGTTTCTGTTTCCTGGATTTTCATTTCTGGGCCTCTGACCTGGCGCTCTGAGGCTGCATTTGGGAAGCCTCACAGGTGTTTCTCCAAAATGATTTGCTTTTTGTTTCCCGTTGCAGCCCAAGAGGAAGCATTTGGTCAGCGGGGCCAAGCAGTGTCCACCCTTTGTTACTTCTGCCCTCCAAGGCCCCTCAGCAACCACTGCCAGAGAAAGTTGGCCCCCAAGGCTTGAATTACAGTGAAGCCATGGATAGAAAATACACCATGAAATTTTATGGCTCCTGCGAAGGGGCTGCCATCTGCTTTTTCTTTTTTTCCCCCTTTTTTTTTCCTCTTTATGGCCATTCCACAGTCTATTAAACCATTACTGTCTGCTCCCCCACTTCCCGCCAAGGGCTGTGTCCATTTCAAAATACACCACTTTGGGTTTCAAAGCAGCCCTTGGGAATTGCCCACATCGTCCATACCGTACAAACCTTTATGATTTTTGGGTTTAAATTGGGATCTATTCGTTCCCACACACAGGTACATCTTGCTCTCAGCCCTTTGGCCTCTCTCCTCCACCTGCCCTTCCTCTATATGAAATGGAAAAATCTTGTGATGAGCCTGGGCAAGAATTGCTGTGTCTGGTTGTGCTTTGCTGGTCCTGTATGGGGGGGATACCCTGAATTTGGAGCCTGAATGATGCTCGTGAGGCTCCTCCTGCCATGGCAAGGCTGCAGGTACTGGGCTCTTTTGCAAAATGACTCATAATCCTACAAACTGCAGGGCTCTGAGTGCTTTCCACCTGAAGGCACATGTGGCTCCAAACACCAAACAGGACTCCAAGTGCTCTGCCTCCTCTTGCTTTCCTGTGCTGTTGCTTTTGCATCTCCTTCCTCAGTGCTCTTGTATAAAGAGGGAACTGGATTCCACTTGTTTCTGGCAATTGCTTTTGCACATGTGGTGAGCTTTGCTATTCCTTGTGACGGGAGGGTTTCCCTTTCCTTTAAAGATTTGGGTAGGTTTCACATCTCCCTCCCCCCAGTTTTTCATTCTGGAAGGTGGAACAAAACCCCTTCAGCTGTGACAGGTGGGCCCAGGAGTGAACACAGAGAGCCTGCAGGGAACACGTGAGGCTGGATCCCGCTGCAAGGCATTCCTGCCAGCTCCCTCCTTGCACTGGTCCATCCCTAAACCAAAGCAGCTCTCCAGAGGAAATGTGTCTCTGCAACTTATGCATCTCTTGAAAGGTGATTGCAGGGGACAGGGCTGTGATTTTACCTTTGATAACAGAACAGCTCTCCGCTGGTCCCCGTGTAAAAAAAGCACAAGCTGATTTTCCACCCCATCCCGTCTGTTTTTCCTGCTACTCCCCCATTGCAGGGATAGCCTGGAAGAGCCCAGGGCAGCGCTGATGCTGTGGTTGCAAGGCCAGCGAGGCTGCTGGGCCCTCTGCAGCAGCACAGATGGCTCAGATGTTCTCGGTGATTTACGCTCCGCAGTTATTTCGGGATGCTGTGTGATGGGTTAGGGCCACCTGCAGCATCCCGGGGAGGAGGAGACTCTCGGTGCTTCGCCAGCCAAACCGAGAAATGTTGTATTTCAGCTCTGAGCTCTGCAAACGGGGCTCTGGACCAGTAGCCTGGTGCAAACTCTGCTTCCCACGGGGATTCTGCATGGGGTTTGCAGCCCAGATCCCGCGGCCGCTCCGGGAACCACTAGAGGGAGATGGCAATGACTCCCAATGTCTGCAATTCTCGTGTTTGCAGTGAGAAGGAACAATCAGCCTTTGCAGCTGCATGGCTGGAATGAAGCTCGAGTCGCCCTCCAGGACCTTCTGTACCTGGAGAGGGGAGCTCAGCCAGGGATGCTGGGTCTTGTTTTGGGGAGTATCTTTGGGGTTTTATTCAAATAAATCACACAGCCTCACTGTGTGCTTGAACTCCAAAAAACGCCAAACTTGGGTGATGCTCCCATTTAGGCTAAATGGGAGTTATTCATGTCCTCTGAGAAATTATATGATATATGGGACTAATTTAGGTACAGTGCACAGGTTGATTTGCTGCCCTGCAGGTTTTTACCTGGGATAAAAAGAGTTTTGGGGGATCTGTGGCCACAGGAAGAGTTCAAGGGTAACTACGTTTCCTCATCCCTGAATTAAGCCAGAATTCAGGATTTGTCTTTAAGGTAAAGGCTGGTCTGTGCTGCCAGTGGGTAACTGGCAATTTGAAGTTGGAAAGTGGAATGATAAATACTTCCCATCCCAAAATGTGGATCTTGTTTGGTGGTGCATGGAAACACACAAAAACACTGGTTCCAAAGAAGTTTGTATGGCTGAAATGAATAAAATTAGTGTTTCCAGTGTGTTCCTTTCAAACATGGATTTTCCTTTCTGCCCTTTTTTCCATCTTTATACAGTGATTTAAAAAAAAAAAAAAAAAGAGAGACAGAAAGGAGGGAAAAGAGCTGAAGCAATGGAGCATGTGGGTGTGTGAGAGAGAAGGATTGTTGAAATCTGAGACACAATTTCTCGGTTTGAGACAATGTGAAAATTTTCATTACTTGAATTTGAAAAAAAAAAACACAAACCAAAAAAACCCCCAACCAAACCCTGAGCAAAGTGAAACCTCATGTGCAAACTGTCAGATTATTTCAGAAGCTATTTTTCACTTGAAAGCACTTGCTCCTAGGAAGCATTTTGCCCAGCCTTATTATGAACACAAAAGCTGCACCTAATTGGTTTATATGTTGACAGGCACCTTATTACTGAGGATAACAGTGCCAGTGCTTCCCCCTCGCTGTGGGCTCGGGGTGGGAGGGAAGGGCTGCACCCTCTCATCCCCCAGCCATGGGATTTGCTGCTGCCAGAGGAGAAAGCAGTTCTGGTGGCTTCACTTCTCCCTTTTCCATTGCAAATCAGCTCTTTGCAAAATGCACCCTGGAGGTACGAGGTGTGCCTGATGTGATGGTGTTTGGGGTCTCACCACGGTTTGGGGCATCAGGTGTCCTGCTGGACTCTGGAACTGCTAAATAGGGGAGGTTTGGGGGCACCACTGACCCAAAGTGGTGCCTGTTTTGTGAATGCATCCTGGAGCTGAGATGCTGGAGGTGTGCAGAGCCCAGAGGCACCATTGCCCTGAAGCTCCTGGTTTCCATTCTCTTCACGTGGTTGGGGTTGACACATTGAATATTACAACCCTAAATACTGGCAATATAAAATCGTGTTGATTTGCTGTTCTTCAGCTTTTCCCCCCAGGATAAAAACAGTTTGGGGAACATCTGTAGCCACAGGCAGAGTACACGGGTGCCTGCATTTCCCCATCCCTGATTTCAGCCAGAAGTCAGGGTTTATCTTTCAGGTAAAGGCCAACCTGTGCTGCCAGTGGTTTAGTGACAGTGTGGAAATCTGAAACTAGCATGAGAAATTCTTCCCAGTGACTTTGTGCTGGCTGAGGTTTTACCTGGGGATCCCAGGAGACACCAGAGGAAGGTTTTCTGCTTGCTGAGCACTGGCATGTAGCTCACACAGTAATTAAACATTAAGGGGGGTTTCCAGAAGTGCCTGCACAAGGAAGGCAGCTGAGACCCAACAGCTTTGGTGTGTTCCAAAGCCTCTTTGGCTCTCCAAATCCCAGTTCTCTGCTGGGGACTGGCAACCCCTACTTGGTGGAGACTTGGTGGCCTAATGCAACATCCAGGTGAGAGTAAAGTAGAGCTGGCGTAAACCCAGGACAGAACTCACAAGGCCATTACTCCAAGCCTTTTGAAGGACTTGGCTCGGGGAGGTTTTGCTGCCCAAGCAGCCCTGTCAGCTTCCCTCTGCCAGCCCTGGGCACCTCCAGCTGGTGCAGCATTGCTGCCTCCTGGCTCACCTTGTCCTCCCCCTGCTCCAAATGATGAACATCTGGGGGGGAAAGGAAAGGCTACGTGGTGAGAAATGGCTTCAAAAGGCCATGGAACAGCTGAGAGGTGGATGAGAAGTGTGTTTGTGCCATTGCACGGTTCTCCTTCTTGGGCCATGTAGAGAACTTGGTCCTTTGTGGAGAGCTGAGCAGGAAGGAGGTTCGTAGGTTGTAGAATCATGGAATGGTTTGGGTTGGAAGGGATCTTAAATATCATACAGTTCCAACCACCCTGCCCTGGGCAGGGACACCTTCCACTAGCCCAGGTTGCTCCAGGCCCCGTCCAACCTGGCCTTGGACACTCCCAGGGCTGGGGCAGCCACAGCTTCTCTGGGCAACCTGTGCCAGGTCCTGCCCACCCTCACAGGGACCAACCTATTCCATATATCCAATCTCAATCTACACTCCTTCAGCTTAAAGCCATTCCCCCTTGTCCTGTCCCTCCAGGTCCTTGTCCAAAGTCCCTCTCCTGCTCTCTTGGAGCCCCTTTAGGCACTGGAAGTGGCTCTAAGGTCTCCCTGGAGCTTTCTCTTTTTCAGGCTGAACAGCCCCAGCTCTCTCAGCCTGTTTCCATAGGAGATGATCCATTCTGATCCCTTGGCCCAGAAGCCCAGGGTGGTCCTCCCCACACGGGCTGGGAATGTTACAGGGCAAAGCCAAATCCCTTGTTTAGGCTCTGGTTTGGCTTTTTGCTTTTCTTTTAAGCCAAAGCATCTTTCCATGGTTTCCTGCCCAGTTCATACCAGTCAGAGCAGGCACAGACTCCGCAGCATCACCAGGCTCTGAGGGACCAGAGGGTTGTGTGAGAGAAGGGACTGAGCCCACCAAAGGACTGTCACCCCCCAGAGCTGGGGCAAAAGCAAGGGTTCCATGCAATGCTGGGATGTGCTGGAGAGGACTCCTGGTTTCCAGAAGAAAACTTATCCCATCTCCTAATGTGGGAGAGGGAAATGTCTCCTAAGGCAGAATGGAATGATTTCTGGAAAAAGAAAAAGGGGACTTACTTAGAAAAGGCTGGAAAATATCCCATGACATAACAGACCAGCAGAGCAGTCAAATTGTTCTGTGCAGGCCACCTTTGCTGTGCCTGTAAATGAGAGGAATCAGCAGGAATCCCACCTGGAAGGGAATGCTGGCACAGCCTGGAGCCCACGACACCAAATTCAGATGAGCAGTGCAAGGGGCTGTCAAAACATGCAGGTGTTTCTGCACCTCAGGGAAGACTCAGAGTGCCCAGCCCCAAAGCCAAACCCATGCAGGGGAGCTGAGAACCTTCAGCCACCTCGAGTGCCTGCGACACAGAGACTCTTTCTGTGCAAAAAACATGCCTTTCTTGTAAAATATATATATTTTCTGGCATATGGCCCACTGAGCAATGCAGATGTGTTGTGCTACTTATGTCTCAGATCCTTTAAGCCCTGAGCGTGTCCACTGCCAGTCAGCCCCATCCCTGAGCAGGAGCGAACACGGTCTGGCAGACACTTATATTTAATAAAAAGATGGATTTTCACACCAGACTCCCAGGCTCTTGTCAGCCTTTCCACGTGGTGCCGTGAATGCCATGTGGTGTTCCCAAGGCTGTGGCATCTCTTAAACCCAGTCAAATGTGGCCTTGATATAACAGCAGCAAATCTTGCCAAGGATTTACTGCTGAAGGGCTTTCATGAGGAGAAAAACAAAACAAAACAAAACAAGAACAAAACCCAACCATGCTTCCCACAAAATCAGAACTTTGATTAGAAAACAAATCCCCATCAGGAAAACCAGGCCAGCGCCTTCCACTCGGGGTTTAGGGAAACGTTTCATTTCTCAAATGGAATGGAAAGGCTTCGGTTCAGGAGTAATTCATGTTTAGTGCCTGCGAGCTGCCTCCTCACCTGAAATACATCCCCAAGGACGTGCCTGGCCTTTGCTGCTGGGAGAGCAGCTGGGGCATGGCTTGGGCAGGACATGGGGCATCATTACCTGTGGGGCTGCAATTTGGGGCTGAACTGACCAAAACAGGCAGCAAAACAGAAATTGGGGGTTTTGAGCAGACGTGGAGATTGGTGAAGGCACATTGACAGAATAGTCCTGATTTCAAGCTCCCAGGCAGAGAAACTGGTGATTAATTGGAATGATTTGCTTGCTGTTATTATTTACTATTATGGGGTGAATGTATATGTAATAATGTGTATTATAATGGTAATTCTCAATATTATTTGCTATTACGGGGTGCAGGCATGAGTTTATGGTGGCAAAGAGAGCCTTGAACCCTGCAGGAGATCCACACTGTAAGGACCTCGTGTCTCCAGTAGGACTTCTCACCTAATGCCAAGCTCCAGGAGTGAAACAAGAGGATGTTTTCCTTCAGGCTGCGAAGGGGAATGCTGCTGCCCTGGAAAATTTTTAATTTTAGGTGTTGAAGTCCAGCTATTTCCTGCGCCATACATTTGTCTGACACATACATGACATAACTGAGACTTCTGGAAACCCTTAGAAAATTATCCCCCCTCCCCATGTCATACAAACTGGAAAACGTTTGGAAAGTTGGATTCAATGGTGTGTGGGGGGGTGTGAAATTAATGTATCCATGTAGAAAAGCCTGGCTGGTGAAGGAGGGGGTTTCCTCAGCCTGGCTGCTTCTTGTGATGGTCAAAGACTGCTTTAGGGAAAGACTCTGTTTGTGGGGCTGAGACCTGGACCATAAATCAGAGATAAAACAAGGCCTTCAGTGCAAACAGCATTTCTTCTCTGCTCATTCCACTGACAAAAGACTGACTACATGCCTAGCCATGCTCTCCAATTAGCCTGCTAATTAGGCTCCCCGTATCTGTTTACATTATTAATGGGGTCAAAAGGCTTTTTATAGCAATGTTAGATACAGATGAAATTATTGCTTTTGGGGGTGGGAGATAGTGCAAGTGCTTTTTTTTGGGCTTGGTTTTGGAGAGGTTTGTTTGAAAATCTGCTGTGCTGGGGGTTTAGTGGGTGGAATGGCTCCCCAAATCCATGGCACTGGTGTCGGTGGGAAAGGTTTGTGATGGGAGAAGGAGTTTCTGAAAGGGATCAGTCCTAGGTTGAAAATAGGAGCATGTGGGAGAAGGAATTTTCCATTAAGTAATTGGGAAATGGAGCTGGATATTTTTAGAGCTCCATTTTAAAATAGAACATTTCAGGTAACTCCAACAAAATGACGTATTTCTTTTTTTTGGCTTACAACCACCCAAAAAGAAAAGTTTCTTTTTGAATGAAAAATTCAATTTGTTTAGGGGAACAAAACAAAAAAAGTGTTTCTCATGACGTAGTTTTGCTCTGTAGAAATGTTATTTTCTACCAGAAAAAACAGAATTCCAGCAGAAAATTCCCTTTCTGGCTCCTGATGCAACCTCTTCTGGATGCTGGGGAGGGAGAGCAGGGATTTTGGCATCCTCCAAGGCTCCCTCTTTGCCTTTGAGCAGTGCTGATTCACTTCCCACCGGTGGGTGCTCTGCCACCCGGAACGCTCCATTCCCATCACTGCTCTTTGTTTTGGGAGGGTTGTTTTAAGCTTTCAGCATCCCAGTGGACATGGAGAAAGGATCTTTATCCAAGTTCCTGCTTGGCCTGAAACGAGCCTGGTTCTTCTTTTACTGGGGCTCACCCCAAAGGAAAAAAACCAGCTTTTTGTGACCTGGTGCCCCCCGAGTTATCTTTGTTTGGAGGGCACGGTGTGTTCCACATTGTGCCACCTCTCCTCTCACATGTGACACGGGGCAGCAGGAGGCACGTCCTGTGCTGAGCAAGGACAAGCTGCCCATTCACCACCAGCACAAAAAGGACCTTCCTTTCTCAGTGACCCTCCAAGCAGAGCCTGGCTGTGCCCCTGGGACAGCTGCCTCGTGGGTGGTGTTTGCTCTGTGCAACGTGGGGCTGCCCTGGGTTCACAGAATCATAGAGTCACGGAATGGGTTGGGTTGGAAGGGGTCTTAAAGATCATCTAATTCCAACCACCCTGCCATGGGCAGAGAGACTTCCTACTAGCCCAGGTTGCTCCAAGCCCCATCCAACCTGGCCTTGGACACTTCCAGGGCTGGGGCAGCCACAGCTTCTCTGCCCAACCTGTGCCAGGGCCTGCCCACCCTCACAGGGAGGAATTTCTTCCCAGTATCTAATCTAAATTTCCTCTCTGTCAGCTTGAACTCATTGCCCCTTGTCCTGTCACTACAGTTCCTGATGAAGAGTCCCTCTTCATCTTCCCCATAAGCCCCTTCAGATACTGGAAGGGGCTATGACATCTCCAGCTGTGTTTGGGTGGTGGACACCACACTCACAAGCAGTGGAAGAAAGGAGTTGGACATCAACAGAAACATCTTCCACTCCCTTGTCTTGGTCTTTGTCTTTGTCTCCATATTCTCAGTCTTCTGCTGGGTGAGAGCACCTCCTCAGACCCAGGAGTGCAGACCAAAGCCAACCCTAACATCAGCTCTATGGTCCAGTTCAACATCCATTTTTATTGATTTTTTAAAAATAAATGTGCATATCCAGACATAGACTCTAAATAGACATATTTAGGGTCTGTAGGGTGCCTGGGACAGGGATAATGTGGGAGAGGGGCTTAGACACAGCTCCAGGTCACCTTTAATGAACAGGCCATGGCTTTTCAAACTGAGGGATCCAAACTGGGCATGAAAGCTGAAGTTGAGAAGCGAAGGAAAATGCAGAGAAGGCTGGAAAGTTTCAATCCTGCCTTGTTGGTTTGTTTTAATACAGAAAAAACAA
Organism: Anabacerthia variegaticeps; assembly: GCA_035583185.1. Taxonomy (NCBI): domain Eukaryota; kingdom Metazoa; phylum Chordata; class Aves; order Passeriformes; family Furnariidae; genus Anabacerthia; species Anabacerthia variegaticeps. Next base: position 11,608,851 of record JAWWEW010000042.1, on the reverse strand, counting down.
ACAAATCTTCTTATCAGCAGGATGCACATTTTCTTCCCAAACTTGCATTTTTCATCTACAGCGATGAGGTTTGGTTAAAAGAGAAAGAGTCTATTTTTGGTTTGGGGCAATGAGGAACTGGGCTTTTGGAGTTTTTCTTTCTTTCTTTCTTTGCTTAAAATTGAAATATTCTGGGGACCTACCACGGAGTGAGGCCCAAATAGCAGCAGATCTTGACAAGGTTTGGAGAGCTCCAAGATCCCTGAAGGAGCATGAGATATTTCAGTGTCGAGATCAGAAGAGAATTCCTGCCTTTCCTCCTTAGCCTTCATTTTTATTAGGTCAGGCTCTTCTGTGTTTATAATGAAGAAAAATTGAGCAGGTCTGGGGGGAAAGGAGAGGGTGAAGATATTAATAGAAATGTGGGCTTGGTCTGGCACGATGTGTTGGAGATTACTGGCATATTGTGACCTGTTTTAAGGCCTAATAGGAAATAAATGGCTTTTTGGGGTGCTGCTGAGGGCCAACAGAGGTCTGGCTGTTTAGGAGACTGATGAGACTGTCCCAAGGGCAGCTCTTATCGGGATGGGGAGGCTGTGACAGCACACATGGGGTTTCTTGTCAGTCCAAAGGGCACATCCCTTGCAGCAAAATTAACAGTACAAATTGTCCTGGTCATGAATTGAAGGAAACTGACCTGGGAGGTGGCGTTTACAGGACGAGGCATCTCTCCAAGGCCCCACTGATAGGGATGTTGGGGCTTGTTTTGGCTGTGACTAACAGGCTTTCCCCTCTTTGACCCTTCCCCAGGGTTCAGCAGAGTCACCCTGAATTCTTCTCCTTGACTTTATGTTTTTTTCAGTTCTGAAATTCATCCCTCTGACCCTGCTTTATCAGAGATAATTGTTCTGGGTTGGGCAACAACTGCAAAACTCACTCTGAATCCGCCTGACGGCCAAAACCACTGATTTAAACCCGCATGTTTCCAAAACATCCTTTTTGTTTATCTCTGTGTTGCCCTCCTGTTCACAACTGGAAAGGTTCCTGCCAAAATACCTCCAGCAACTTGCTTTGCAAAATGTGGCCTCTCAGAAGCCTTTCTTGAGTGAACAAAGGGCAGATCTTGGGAAACATTCAGGCTTTTACTGTAAACAACATGAATAACATCTTTTAATAACAATGATTAATAAATAACATCTTTTACTGTAAATAACGTGATTTCAAAGTGAAGTCAGTTTTGGTAAAAGGTTATTAGTGGCAGGTTAAAGGAGATAATGCTGAGTTCAAAAATCCCATCAGTTCTGGTTGGCAATGTCTAATCAAATCTGCCCTTTGTCCCAGCCCATCCAGGGCAGCCGTGGATGAACTTCAACCTGCAAAGAAAATCGTGGGGGCATCACATTTAGCTCTTATTTTTTAAACTTGAAAAATAAGTTTCATTTGCAGGAAGCCTGATGATATTCCAGCAATTCCTTCACTTGAAGGAGTGAAAGGTGTTGCCTTTGTCAGCCTTTGGGATAAAACTGGCAGTGAAGTAGTTTCACTTAATTTCATAGAACCACAGAATGGGTTGGGTTGGAAGGGATCTTAAAGATCATCCAGTCCCACCCCTGCCATGGCAGGGACACCTTCCACTAGCCCAGGTTGGTCCAAGCCCCATCCAGCCTGGCCTTGGACACTTCCAGAGATCCAGGGGCAGCCACAGCTTCTCTGGGCACCCTGTGCCGGGGCCTGCCCACCCTCTGAGTAAAGAATTTCTTCCTGATATCTAACCTAAATCTCTCCTCTTTTGGTTTAAAACCACCCCCCTTGTCCATCACCATCCGTCCATGTAAGAAGTCACTTCTTTCACTTGGACACGGCTGTGGGGTGACATGTCACTGTCCCAGGACTGCTGTCTCTGGAGCCACACATGGAGCAGGAGGAGGGAGAGCTGCAGCTGGTTGCCTCAGAGAGGCTCTGCCTGTGTTTGTCCTCACTGTTGTCGGTGCACAGGAACCTCAGAAGGAGCCACAGGGCTGGCCTGGGGGGTTATTGCGCCCCCTGAGCCCGGGCAATGCTGTGCCTGGGGTCTCCTGGCATCAAGGGCAGGAGAACTTGCTCCAAGCTTGGCATTCCCATGCTGGATGGGAGGTTTGCAGCTCTTGGTGGCCATGGAGATGGAGACCTCGTGGAAAAGTGCAAGGCTGGTGTGGTGAGAGCTGTGTTTGTTGTCTGCAAGGCTGAATTCAGCCCTTGTTCCTCCTGTTGAACAGGATTGCAAAGCTCTCCCCAAACACTGGAACTAGGTCAGCCCGAGGAGAGGGCCTTGTTCAGCACTCCAGATGTCTATCTCTCTATTTTTTTCCCTTGCTGCTTTTAGTTTTTCCAAAGCAGAATCCTTTGTTTAAACTCTTCCCAGAAGCCTGGCAAAAAACAAAGACCTGGAAGTGTTTCACAAACCTTAATCCTTTGCCTAAACACCTTTCTATATAAATAGATCACTTCAGTGGTTAAGCAGAGATGTCTCTGTTCAGCTTTGCCTTGAGCTCAGACACTCACCAGGTGCTGTGGGTCCAGGCCATGAGCAGCCTGCAATCCCATCCAAGAGGGCTGGATATGAAAGCAATTTCTTGCAAATCACTTCAGATGCAAATATTCCCCTTTGGATGGTTCTTGGGCTCTGGATCTGGGGTTGGTCCTCCCATCCCCAGCTCTTTTTCCTTCCCTGGACCACTGCCTGGTTTCTGCATTGGTGTGTGAGCATAAAATGGAGTGTAGAGACGGAGCCTCAGTTCAAAACTTGACCTTGGATGTGTCTCTAAATGTAACTTCTCAGCCTCTTCCCAAAACCTCAGTGCCTCTGGCTGCATGTTCTGTTGATGAGAAAGCCCTAAATCCCAGAGGAGGGGGCTGACAAAGGTGGAGGTCGGGGATGGTGGTGGATGAACAGGGATGTTATGAAGCACATTCTCAAACTGTAATCTGGGCTGTGAGAGGGAGAATGAATCAATGTCACCTTGAGTAAGCACAGGAGATCAGCCTGGCCACATTCCTGACATAGCTGTGTGGAGATCTGACACTGTTATTCACGGGAGACTTAAAACAGAGTCCACAACCAAGGGTGTAACCCAACCTTGGGAGCGGTGGGAACATGAAGAAGATCAAGGTCATCTCAGGAGGTTGCAAAAGAGAAGGTCAGACCTGGTTCAGCAAGTGCAAAGGGGCTCAGATTAATTCCTTGTCTTGTCCATGGCTGAAAGAGCAACTCAGCCTTGGTGGCACAGCCTGTCCTGAGGAGCAGCATCCCCTTCTCTTCAGAGATCATCTGCTGGAAGAAGGGCATGAGATGAGCAGGGGTTGATGAACTCTGGGGAAAGAAACATCCCTCTGTGCTCTTTGCAGCTAAACCTTCCTGGTGCTGTTTGGAGAACACCTCCTGGTTCAGCAAAGGGGACGGGGAGCAAAGGCTGGTACCTTCCTTTGGCTAATTTTGAACTGGAGCTCTGATGCGGCTTCCAAAGGATCAGGATCCGCCCCATCTCTGACAGATGTCTAGAAAAGCTCCAGCCAAATGGCTATGGGGACTGACTGCTCCATAATTTCCCAAATTTTGGATCTTTCCATATATTTTCTGCCAGGATGTGGCTGGAGGGAGAGCCCTAAGCAGAGTCCTAGGAGCTACTCTGGAGTTCACAGGGCCACTGGTGCTGCTTAGGATAGGAAGACTTGGGCAAGAGCCTCCACATGGGTCCCTCACCCCACCTCCCAAGAGGGTTATCACTTAAAGCTCCTGGTCCAGCCACAGCTGGAAGAGCTGATAAACACCTTTAGCTCTGCTAACACAGTGAAGTCCTCTCAGCCCCACCAAATGCTTCCAGAGTGCTCTGCTGCTTGTGGGGGCAGGAGGAAAATCCATGCCATTCTTAATTGCCACACTGAGCCTTGTGCAGGCAGAGATACAGCCCATGTGGCAGCAGGAGCTGAGCTGCCCAGCTTGCTGATGGGAAAATGGGACACTTAATTGTATGGCTGTCTCAGCACTGGAGTTGTTTGCTTAATCCTGGAGTTGGAAATGGAGAAAATAATGAATACACAGTTGGCTGGGGATGATTCAGAGCGTTCGTGCTTTGCTCCTTGTGAGGAGCTGGAGAGCCACATATGAAGGGGCTTTTCTGGGGTTCTCTCATTTTCTGAGCTCATTATCTGAGCTGGTTGTAAGTTTTGCTGGGTTGGATTTATGGAGATTTCAGCCAGCTGAAAATGTGGTCGCATTTTATGGAATGAGATTCCAGAGTCTCTTCTGACTTTCAAGCAAACACTTTGTCATGTGTGGAATGAGATTATAAAACTCAAGTGAGGGAGAGCTGCCCTGGACCCAGAGATGATTCTTTCTCCTCATGGTCAATGTAATGCCTTTAGTTTTCCCTGAAAATCCCATGTTTTGATCAATTGCTGCTGCCTCTTGGAAACAACTGCAGCGTGTCCCACTTAAAAGCCAAAATATTTCTGTTTCTCAAGCTTTTCCTGTATTTTCTCTGTGTTTGCTCCTCTCCCTTCACACACAGCACCTTTCTACTGGGGTTATTTGGTGGTGGTACCAGTTCTTGGGGCAAAGGATGACAGGACAGTCCCCCCATGTGAAGAGAACCAAAGTCCCTGTGATGGGACAAGCCCACTGCTGAACTTCTGCATCATGAAACAGCACTTTGTGAGAACACAGAGAGTTTGGGCTTGGGAACAAAGCTGTCAAAGCCAGTGTTTTACATCTGACTGCCAGCCCTGCTGCTCATTTGTTGAGGGTTTCCCAGATGGATGGGAGCTGTGGGGCTCCTGTCCAGCCTGACTGGAGGCTGATGTGCATTGTGGTGAGGCCAGCACTTACCAGAAGTGTTGGATCCACCACAAACACAGTGTTTGTTGGGTTTGCACATGCCTTGCTAGTCACCAGCCTGGCTGGAAATGCTACACATCTGCTCCAATCAGGAATCCTGGAAAACCAGGAACATAGGTAAAGCCACCCAAAAAAATGTGACAGAGGAATGTCTAGGAAAAGCTGAAAAAATTAGTCTTCCCAAGACTGATTTTCTACCAGACAAAGATGTAACATTTCCAGAGCAAGCAGAAAGGTGGTTATCTGCAACCCACAGCAATTTCAGCTTGCTTTCTAATAGCCATTAATTTGAGCTCTGCAGTGTGAGGTTTAAGTTTGCTTCCAAAGTGTTTATTACACTAAATGCTCCTGATATCCCTATCAACATCCTGCCCAGGTTTTCTTAGTCTTGACACAATTAACAACCCTGGCTCTTGCCAGCAATGCTAACAGAAATGGTTTGCTCTGACCTGATTCCTCTCAGGTCACTCCAAAGCAAGGTCTCCATCAGAAGAGGATCAGGAGCTTCCGAAGGGATGGGGAGGGAGGTTGAACACACATCTCCTCCTGTGCTGTTATCTCCACTCTTCATTATTCATATTCCACCAAGCTGTGGCCCAGAAGGTGCCCTGGATGTGCCTCGTTGGAATTTGGGATGAATCTGGCACAGGGAGCGAAGCGGTCTCTGCCGGGAGGGATTTGTCTCCTGTCTGCCCCACTTTGTGAGGGGTCAGGGCTGCTGACAATGATATCAGTGACCCACCTTCTCTTCTGCTCCCGAGCACTTCACACCCATCCACCTGGATTCATTCTGCTCCACATCCTTGGGGCTGTTCCCTGGGAATAGTGAGAGACATGCCTCTCGTTCCTTCCCTTTCGGAAGTCCTTCCATTTGGTACCGACTCTATTTAATATTTCATTTTGCATTTTCATAGCTAGGCACTTATAGGCATTAATTATTAAATTGCCACATTTCTTGTGGTGAATGTATAGATCAAGACAGCTGCTGGTGTTTTCTGAAGGGGGTGTTCACTAATCGGGATACGCAGCTCTCCCAACTTTCAAATAAAAATCTCAAAGGCGTCTTTTTTTTTTGTTCAGCCTTTTCAAAGCCTCACTTTCTTGTTCAGGCCCGAATGGCACCTTCAAAAGCACTCACTGTTGATCTAACCTTGTTCTCACCACGGGCCCGAAGAAAATAGAGCTGAGAGTTTTCCAAACCTTCTCCTTGCACCCCCTCCCACTTCCCCCAATCCAGGACTGCAGCAATATTCCCAAGCTTTTAACAGCAGCTCCATCAGGAAAAGCTGGCTTTTTAGCCTCATTTCTGCTCATTTGGAGCAGCTCTGTGGTCTCAGAGGAGCTGCTCTGGAGGCACAAGGAGTATGAGGGCAAAGTAGGATTTTTTCAGCTAAGTAAAGATTTTGTCCCATCAGCTGGTCAGGCTCAGGTGACCAAGGCAGGAGAAGGTGGTGGGGCAAAGCACAGTTATGAAGGTGTGTTTGGATGTGTTTTTCACGTAGATGGAGGAAAACAGGAGACCTGGGATGGAGGGGACTCACCAGTGGGATGGGAAATCTCAGCGTGCCAACATCAAAAGGCAGGTGAATCTGAATATTGCTCTCAAACACAAATTCCCCACTGAATTCTTGTGATGCCTCTGCCTTTGGGAGCTGGGTGAACATTTGAGGCTCCTTTTCGCCCCAATGGCTGAGCCAGGGCTGTCTCTATCCCCAGCAGAGCATGAGCTGCCCAGGTGGGCACAGCTCAGGCTCCCCCAGCCCACAGCTCCAGCTGAGGGCTGTGTTCCCATGGCACCATTAAACCAGCTCTTCTTTGAAGAAAGGCAGCTTCACTCTTCTTAATAATTGATATTACTCAGATCTTTGTGACTGAGAGAAAGCAAGGCAGCTTTATGGACCTGCCTCCTCTCCAAACTCGGTCTCCTCTCCTCCCAGTGATGTTTCTCCTTGGTTCTCCATCCAGTCCCTCTGGATTTTGCCTTTAGAGTGCTGGAGACCTTGTACCTTACAGGAATAATGTGCATCTTTTGGGGGAGTGATCAGAGCACGTTCTGGTGGCTGGAGGAGACATCTCCAGCCTCCCTTCATTAGTCCCAACATGATGGAGCAGGATGGATTTGCTCATGGGTGGAGCTGGAAGAGAGTAATAAACTGCTCTTAATGAAGGGAGCACTTTGGTTTGCTGTGTCTGGCAGTCTGTTTTCATCTTTTGTACTTCTGGTTGTTGGCATCCCTGGCAAGGCTGAGGGCCTGGGTTTGGGAGTGGTAGGCATGCACTCAATTTGCTGCCTACCCCTGGCAGAGGATCAAGGCTGGAATTTTCATTACACTTGCTGTGCCTGCCAGAAAGAAGCACTTTGATTTAATTCTGGTGGCTTCTCGCTCAATGCCAAGCTTGGAACGTGATGCTCTGATGTCTTCCAGCTTCTCCAATTAACCACAACGTCCCGCCGAGGAAATATATATTTATACAACAGAGGAATTGCCTTCAAGTGTGGGAGTCACTTCATGAACAACATGCCATGCAATAGGTGGATCCTTGGTTTGGAATATAAGACTGGCTCCTTTCATAATCCCATGTACCAAGGCCTGATAGGATCAGACATTCCCGATTCCTCAGTACCAATCCTTGGAAAGCTCCTCTTGTTTAAAAGCAGTCATTGTGTCTCTCTCCCTGGAAGAGGAGAGAGGATGGGAACAGAGCTGATGGAATCCTTTCTGGCATGAATGTCCTTTCAGAAGGAAGACTGTGCTTTTGACAAGATGACATTTTCCGACAGAAAGCATCTGCTCGCCTCAAAATGTTGTTTCCTTGCCAAAAGAATAACTCAAAACCCAATGGTATTTTTTATTTTTATTTTGTTTTTGGACAAAATATCCAAAAGCTTTGGGGTTTTGGCAACAGATTTTAAGGATTCAACAGAAAAAAGAAATAAAAAGTTGTTGCTTTTAAAAAAAACAAGAGGCACAAAGATTTTTCTTTTTTTTCTTTCTAGCTCTGCTTAAAAATTTAGGAAAATTGTCACCATGTGATGGAAAGGACCCTCTTTCAAACCAGCTCTAGATGCTCATAAAAAAATCAGTGTTAGTGGGTATTTACTACCCACAAATCATGATATGGGAGGACACGTGGGAACCTCTACAACCTACAAGCATTTTATTCCTTGCAGCTCTTCCTGAGGCAATTTGGGCTGGTCCAATATGGAAGAAACAGAGGAAACAGGAGGCAGAAAGAAATCCTCAAAATGTCTGGGCCTTCATGAGAAGTTTCAGTTTCAACAAGGCTCCCACATCTGCCCTGCCATTTCCATTCATTTTGCATTGACTGTTACATTATCCCTCGATATTAATGTATTAATATATTAATAGAATGTCAACATTTATATATAATACAATTAGTGTTTTAATATAAAAGTCAAAATGAAATGAATCAACGTGACATTTGAAACAAAATCTTTGCAAATGGGATCTGTTGAAATGAAATGACATTATGGGAGAGGTTTTACCCCTCCCACTCCCCCTCCCACTCCTGCCTGGTTGCCAGCTGTTCCACTCCAGATGTGGTGGCCAGACTTTGTTTGACCCAACATCAACATCTGATAGAAAATTCAGCTGACCATACTGAAGTGATTTTCCTTCGACAACTCTGGCATAGGTTGGGCAGAGAAGCTGTGGCTGCCCCATCCCTGGAAGTGTCCAAGGCCAGGTTGGACGGGGCTTGGAGCAACCTGGGCTGGTGGAAGGTGTCCCTGCCCATGGCAGGGGATGGAACTGCATGGTCTTTAAGATCCCTTCCAACCCAAACCATTCTATGATGTAAACTTACTAAACAAACAGAGATATCTGATTTTCTTTGGGTTTTCTCTGCTGAAGCACCTCAGGTGGGAGAGCAGGTGGCCCCTGAACTTCTTCCTCTGCTGATCCAGGAAAATCAAACACAATGTCATGCATGATTTCCTTTCTTTCCTCACCCCATGCCCTTAATTTCTTCCCAAATATTCCATTGGTATTTTATTGGTTAAAACACTTCCTGCCTGTGGGTCCAGCCACTCACCATGAAATTCCATCTAGAAATCCCCTGCGAGTCTACAAGCCCCTTGTGGATTGTGTGTGTCCCCACCCCACAGTACAGACTCATTCTTTGGACATTTCAGCAGCCATGGAATCCCATGCCCCAGGCAACCCTTTAGCTCTGCTCTGCCTTTCCTTTCTCTTACTCTCTACCCTATTTGGACCATGACCTGAAGTTTGTATTAATTTGTTCTGGTTAATAGAAAATCTCATGCAATCCAAACATGATTTTATATTTTCAAATGGTTCTTCCTGGGAAAAGCAAAACAGGAAAGGATAAAGACCTGTATATTTTTTCCCCCCCAAGAAGCCAATATGGGATATATTACAATCTAGACTTGCTGAAATGGGAGGCTCAGGAAAACAGTCAAGGAATTAAAGACCACTGTTTCACAACAAAATAATAATATACAGATATATTTATATCCATATGCTTATGTATATGTGTATTTATGAGCAGCCCAGCTCTCTTCTCATTTACATGGCTTTGTTCCACCACAAGAGCCCATGGAATGAATCCAGAGGTACCATGGGCTAGAGGAGGAGCTCCAGACTTGGCATTTATTTATGCTGACCATCCTGTAATTTCCACCATTCTTTAAGTTCCCCCCACCCCCCACTTATTTAGAGATTTGGGAACTGCAGCCCAGTTTGGGATGCACCACAAGAGATTTGGGGTTATCACATTACAGCAAACAGCCCCCATTGTCCCTACACAAGCAGCAGCTAAGGGTGCACTTGAAAACAAGAGCATTGCTCTTAACCCTGCCTGCTCTCCTGGGCCCTGTTGACATCATTTTCACCAAATCCAAACTCAACTGGAGCCACCCATGAAGTGTCCATCATATGTTGTCCAGCATTTCATGCCCAGAGTCACACCTATGGAGCATGAGAAGAAGGCATTTGGCCCCTGGAGCTGCACTGAGCTGCGTCACCCCTGCCCTGGGAGCTCTTGCACCATCCTGAGGGAGTCCTGAGTTTTGGGAACAGCACCCAGCAGCACCCGACCCATGGGAGGAGGTACCAGTATGTCCAGGTATACCAGTGCATGCGGAAAACAATTAATTAAAACCATATTTCTTGATGGAGAGGTCAAAGCCTCCAGCCAGGTTTTCCTGGACATCTTCTATCCATCTGGGAACATCAGACCTTCAGAGCACCAGTTTTGAGGTTGACAGCTCCTGAGCAGAACAGCCACACAGAATTAACGCACATAAAACCATAGAATCACAATATTTTGGGTTGGAAAGGACCTTAAAGCTCATCTCATTCCAACCCTTACTATGGGCAGGGACACCTTCCACTAGCCCAGGTTGCTCCAAGCCCCATCCAACCTGGCTTTGGACACTTCCAGGTCTGGGGCAGCCACAGCTTCTCTGGCCAACCTGTGCCAGGGTCTGCCCACCCTCCTAGGAAAGAATTTCTTCCTGACATCTGATCTAAAGCCACTCTGTCAGTGTGAAGCCATTCCCCCTGTCCTGTCACTCCAGGCCCTTGGAAATAGTCTCTCTCCATCTTTCTTGTTGGCTCCTTCAGGTGCTGGAAGGCCACAATGAGGTCACCCCAAATCTTCTCCTCTCGAGGCTGAACAATTCCAATTCTCCCAGCCTTTCCTCCCAGCAGAGCTGCTCCATCCCTGTGACCATCTTGGTGCCTCCTCTGGACTTGCTCCTGCAGCTCCATGTCCTTGATGTGCTGGCCCCAGGCCTGGATGCACATCCATCCACATGGAGGAGGAGTTGAGGTAGTGCTGTTGCTTGGAGGAATCAGACTCAGTGCCTGGAAGCTGCACGGGGCAAGCACAGACACTTCCAGCTGGGAAATCCCAGATAAAATGATGATAAAAGTGCTTGTGAGCACCCCTGTTCTGCCCTGCACCAGGAGCAAAACCCCTTTGGCAGGGGCACAGTTTTCACTGAACCATCCTGTGTATTTTCATCAGGAGCTCAATTTTTTCCAAGTCAAAGCTATTTGAGCGAATCCCCAAATTTGTAGTGTTCGCCCCTGCAAGTGATTATAATTGCATTTGCATATATGATATACAGAGAGAGAGAGATTTAATCAAAATGTAGCTGCCAAGTGGAGACCCAGCAAGTGTATGTTCAACAGAAAATCATTATTAAAGGCCTTCCAGGTTGGCACACTTCAGTTCAGAATTAAAAGCGAGATCTTTTTCATTACCCCATTGAATATTTTCAGTTATTTCAAATGCAAGAGCCAAAAGAATAAATCAGTGCCAGCTTGCAGAAATATGAGTTGGGAGAATGGTTATTATTATTATTTATTGGATTGCAGGGAAGGATCTTGATGGGGGGGGGTTGATGGGTGAGTTACAGGAGCATGAGCTCTGCAATGGGAGGGTGCAGGGAGAGGCATTCACATTCAAGGCACTGCTCTGCTTTTTCCACGTCTGATTTAATTTCTGCAGGAGAAAGGGAGGAAAAGCTGAATAGGTCTCTACAACTGGAGCTGCAAACAGGGAGTTGTGGTTCAGGTCACTCGAGGGACAGCTGGAGGAGGAGGAGAGACCTCCTGAAGGTTGTGCCAGTCCCTCAGTTCTCTGCTCAACCCCAGGGCAATGAGGTGTTGATCCCCAGCAATATGTGGGACCATGTGGGATCACGGGCACCTCAACACAACTGCAAAGAGGAACAGATAGAGTGTGCTTCTTGCACCTTTCTTTGGTTCAGGTGTGTTGTGATACCTGGAAAAGTATTTTATGTCCCCACCAGAGCTGGGGGACATCAAGGGCAGAGGAGGGATGAGAGTAAGGGAGCCCCTTGGTGAGATTAAATCAAGTAAAATCAAATGTGTGGTTTCACTTCGACACTTGTTGGCCCAACCCCTCTCACCAGAGCTCCATTCAAAGAGGGATGAGAAAGAAATCCAGCAAAATGAGTGCAGTTCTCCACAGAGAGGGAGATTTGTGCAGACTGGTGTAGGTGAATCTATTTATTGGAGCTAACTGTGCAGAACCAAGGTCACAGTGGTGCCACAACAGATGGCCAAGTGGGTGGATGGATATCTGTGCCTACCTGGACATGATAACAACAGATACTGCACCACAAACATGCTATGTGAATGCAGCTCTGTGAATTTGTAGCACTAACAAATATTAATTCACAGACAACACAAGGACGGCAGAGTCTGGTAAGGGAGGCTGTTGATCCCCATCATGCAAGATAATGAAGGTCACAAGCACAGAAACAGTACAACATGAACAACAAATGTGTAGATTTGGCTCCAAAAGAGGTTGAGATGGAGTTGTTTTGGTACAATGGACCTCACACAGCACCCTGAAATGTCTGAGAAGCAAACATTTCTCCCCAGCAGTGGTAAATCTTGCAGCACCAGATATTAAGGGCACACAAGGGCCATTACAAGTAGCACAGAAAATCCCTCTCTGTAGCAAGCATTTCAGTGGTACCTTTTTATTTTTTTGAAGTGAGATCCAGGAGGAGTTAGACAGGAATAACAGATACTTGCCCTTGATTAAGAAGTCACGTGAGCCAAAAGTCATGAAACTCCTAATTCTCAGCGCTGGAGGCTCTGGAGGGGTTGCTTCGCTTTGCTTCTCCCACTGCTTTTCCTCCAGGGCCCTGCCTGGCCAGGCTGAGACTATCTTGCTTTACTGATCTTAACAGTCAATCTTTAATTAAGCCATGGACTGTTTGGGTCATTAATGGAATGTAGAAGGCAGGGAACTAAACCTCATAAAAACTTCATCCTAGCTCTGAGAGATGACGCTGAACCTCAGGGGAGCATCAGGGAAAATGGGTTCTCCATGGGAACCCCCATGGGAACCAGATTTCTCTGGATCCTGAGCCACTGCCATGCTGTGGGTTCCCCACATCCCTCCTCAGGGAAGGTTTTCCCGGAGCTGAAGAGCAACAAGTTTGGTCAATTTGTGATTATACAAGTAGGAGGTTTGTTGGGTACCGGCCAAAAGCTTATTGAATAAGATCCGCCTCAGAGGATTGTGGGGCAGCCCCAAAGCTGAACGTAATTACCAGCTTAATTCTAAATTAATATTTTGTTAGGGGGTTGGGAGAGAATTCCCTCTCACTCCCCCTCTCTCAGAGCACACACCACTGATCTGGGTTCGTTCAGCCTTGGAACACAATCCAGTTTTTGCTGCGTGTGTCTGAGATTGTTAAACCCTGTGAAAGTTGGGACAGCAAAAAAAAAAGGGAGGAGGAAAATAGCTGGGAATGGGTGAACGTCACATAAATAGCAGTAAAACTGTTAAATCTATTTGCATTTCACACCCAATAATTTTTGACTCCACCTCGAGGGTGCTGCTTGGAAGTCAGCACTTTTAATTGTCCAGTAAATTTCCCTTCAGACAGCTGCTTTGCCTGCGCAGTGAGAAAAAGCAGATAACTGGTTTAGCCGAGGATGGAGACCCAAGTGGCCACTCGTGTGTCACGAGTTCCCCCCTCTGTCTCACTTAAATCGGCGCCTGAGGGCAGTTGGGGGCAGCTCTGCCATTTGTCCTCAGGCAGCAGCAGCGCCAACCTGCACATCTGAGGGGCTGTTCCACCACCACGACCTGCAGGAGCCACTGGAAGGTCCACGGCCAGCCCTGCCCACCAACTCTGAGCTCACCGTGCCCTGCACAGTAAATCACTGCCTGCCAGGGAGGGAATATGTGGGGTTTGGAAGATGCAGCTGTAAAGTCATGGGTTATAATTCAATTAGAGCTTGGGAAAATCCGCTGAGTTGGGGCGCATCTCTTTAGCTTGACGTGGAATTCTTGGAGGGTTAAGAATGTGGTCAGAGGGGAATTGAGCTTCTTGTTTTGTTTGTTGGGGTTTTCGGGGAGTTCTTTTTGACACTTTTTTTCATTCAAAAGAGAAAAGAAAATTCTGGCCATACTTTTCTTCTGGGATTATTCCAACAGTGTGGGACTGTCCAGTGTCCTCAGAATGGGGCACAGAAAGGATCAGACTTGTTTGATTTGTTCAAAGAAAATCAGCTTTGGCCACTGGTGCTTCTGATGTCCCATTTCCGAGTCTTTATGCACTTGTATCTCTTGATTTTGTAAATGTTCATGTCTTCCTCTTCCCTTCTCATTGCCTTGCCTGTCTCTGCCCTTGCTGCCTTTCCTCTGTCCCTGTTGAATCAGCCTCTGCATCAGGGCTGATGGGTTTTCCCAAGTTTTCCAGTGTCACCTAATGATAACTGGACTGTCCAGTCAGGTAAAAATTAGATTTGATCAGCAAAAGAAAATGTGACCAAAGGCGAAAAATAAGCTTTTAGCTATTGAAGTGGTAGAGGCTTGATGTCAAATCTCCATGACTTCCATGAAGATCTCAGGGAGTATCTTATCTCCAGAATTTGGGGTTGCATTTAGGCTTTTGTTTAATTTCCTCAAGCTTTAAAGAAGACTCAGAAGAACAAGTGGGGGCAGTAGCTCTGTATCAGACGGGGGATAAACTTCCTTGGTGCCAAACCAAACCCAATGGGAAAACAGGGAACCCTTAAGAGCAGGGGCTGAGGGCACTGGGTGTGCTCCCATCCAGCTGCTCCATCCTCATCTCTTCCCCCCCGGAACCCAACCACAACCACAGCTACTGGTTCTACCAACATGAGGTGTCCTATCTTGGGGTGGGTGTGGATGGAGGGTAAAACCTGGCAAGGCAGATGATTGTACACCAAGGTACAGGGTGATGGTGAGCCAAGGCCAGTGTCAGTGGCCTTGAGCACCTTCCCGAAGTGTGAGGGTGAAGCAATAACAAGCAGCAGCAGGACTGGGAGGCAAAAGGCTGGGAGGGAGATCCTACAAGACATCTCAGTGAAGCAGAAATGGCTGCAGAAGGTGTGGAGAGGCCAAAGCATCACTGACCAGGAGAGAAAGACCACGATTTAGGGATTTTTCTGCTACCATCGTGTTTTGTTGCTTTTTCTTCCTCCGCTGCAGATGGGGAAAAATTATAAATATATGTGTTAAAGAAAGGAATATTGTCATAGGTGATGATCATCCTGCTTCTCCCTAGAAGGTGGTTGGGTGGAAAATCAATTAAAGAGAAAACAGAGTGTGGATACTCCTGTTCTTGATAAAAACTTCTTGCCTGGTCTCCTCTGGGCACCTTCCCCTGCTGCTGGGGGTAAGCCCTTGCTCCCATGTGAACACATGAGCACACCCCCCTGCACCTGAGGGAGGCCACGGGGGCTCTGGGCAGGTCTGCAGCCAGTTTGTCCACAGCCTGAGCATCTGTCCCACCCCTGCAGTCACAGCTGCACAGCAAAAGGGGGGGCTGTGCACGGGCTGGTAATGCTGGCAAGCCATTCTCTTCTTTTTCTTATCTCTGTTTAATAAGTGCTGCTTCCTTATTCATCGTAAAAGGTCCTGTGTGATCACAAATAGATTTATTTACCAGCTATTGTTTAGATTGGTACAGTAAAGTAACCACCAGCCTCGTTTATTGATGCGTGCGCTTTATCATGCATTTAATGGTCTTATTCCTCCATAATGAATGAGTCCTCCAGTGGGAAATAAATTGAAATGCCAGTTTGGGGATCAATCAGTGCACATGCACAGCCTCTGTAATGGCAGGTTTGTGTTCTGGAGTGAAGGTGTTTTTCTGGAATGGCTTGGCTGCACTTCAATATCCCAGGTTTTGGTTTTGTTAAGGCGTGGGTCTAGAAGAAACTGATGAATAGAAAAAGGTCAGAACTGAAAAACTTTCATAAAAAATGGCCCTGGATGATAAAGATGCAATTTCCCATTGCTCTTCATTTGTGAGACATTTCCTTCAGGGACAAAAAGCTGAAAGGTAGTGGAGCTTTGTCTGCTTTCAGATGAGTCCTGGTCGAGGCTCAGTCCTGAGGTCTGTGGAGCCACTGAAACACTCCATGTACTTCAAACCAACAATCTGTGTCCTTCCAGCCCAGCAGTGACCAAACATCTGCAGGACCAGACCACATTTCCAGAACAGAAATTAAACCAAAGTTAGAGGATGGGATTTAAAGAGCTGTTGAATGGGCAGCAGCTGAGAACCTGCTGCAGGCTGGAGGTCACGGGGAGTCCCTCATCTCTGACCGAGGGACTGCACTGGGCAGGGCTGGGTTTAATGCCAGGGTGTTCTGTAGGCCTGGTCTGAAGTTTGTTGAGTGGATAAGGTTTCATTTTTCTCTTCATTGACTTGCATTAGGGGTCCAGTAGGAGCAGAGCCAGAGGATTTCAGTATCAACTCACTGTGAGGGTGGGCAGGCCCTGGCACAGGGTGCCCAGAGAAGCTGTGGCTGCCCTTGGATCCCTGGAAGTGTCAGAGGCCAGGTTGGACGGGGCTTGGAACAACCTGGGCTGGTGGAAGGTGTCCCTGCCCATGGCAGGGGGTGGAACGAGATGAGATGAGCTTTAAGGTACCTCCCAACCCAACCCATTCTGGGATTCTGTGATCGACGAAGAGAAATTCAATTCGATTTTGGATGCCTTTGCCTTTCTTGGGGCAGAGACTTGTCCTTGGGATAAGGTTCATCCCATGAACTAATCTCACCTTTCCTGGGCTTCCTCCAGTGTCAGTCAAGGCAGATGAGCAAAAGGAGAGGGCAATTCATCTCCTAAGACTGTCCTAAAGCCCTTCCAGCACTGAGAGGGAGCTGCCAGCCCTTTCCCAGCACTGCCCTTGCAGCTGGTGAGGAGCACAGACATTATTGGAAGTGTCAGCTGTGAATGTGCTCTTAATACAAGGAGGGAAAGAACACACTAAAAGTTAATTTGCCATAAAATACGTCCAAGTCCCTTCTTTGCTTTTACAAGGGGTTTTTAACTGGGTAGGTCGAAGCGGTCTGTGGCAATAACAGGTCTGTGGGAGGGGTGATAGATATCACTTTACTGATGGTAAAACGATGAGAATCAGCCTTGTCTGCCAGCCTGATTACCTAATTGTAGTGGGAGAGTTCAGCAAGGCCACGGCAGTCGCTGTGATTAGAGGGAATCTGGGGGTTATTCCTCTCCTGAGCCTTATCCCTCAGGTTTCAAGGCTCAGGAGAAATATGGCAGGGGCTATGGGGGATGCAATGGACCGTCCCTGGCAGTGGGTGAGTCCCCTTCCAGGGCTGAGCTAAATACCCTTGAGAAGGGATGGAGTATTAAAAGCGTGGCTGGGGAAGGGGAGGGGGCAGGAGGAGGATGAATGGTGAGAGCTCTTATTGCGGCTTCGGTTCTATTGATCTTGTCATTAATAACGTGATGAACCTTAAGTGAAATTCAAGTGTCAGTGCCAAGGCAGGTTATTTCTGTCATAAACACAGGCACATCAGGCAACCTGAGAGCAGAGATATTAAGTGGGATGGAGAGGGGAAGGGCAGAAGGAGGTGGTGTTTCTCGGGAGTCTGCGCTTTGCTGGGGTGAAGGAAATGGTTTCACCTTGAGCTGAGGGGTTGGGGGAAGTTCAGTGCTTCTCCAAACTGAAGAATTCTCAATGAAACACCCTAAAAATGCCTCATTTCCCAACAATTAATTGCAGTCTCTCACAAGGCTGAGCACTGACCTCTCCCTCCCTTGGACTCCCTTGTGATGCCTTCCCCACTTCTCTCTATTTTCCACATTTCTCATTTTTATTGCAATTTTCCTTGACCCCTGGGAATTATTTTCAAATATTACAAACTGAAGACCTTTCTTTGGTTTTTTGTCCCTGAAAAAAATTCTGCTTACTTTGTCTCTTGAAAACCAGCCAAACCTTTCTTTTGAAAGCAATGTAGATTTCTCTGCTCTCACAGTCCTAGGTTGTATTTCTGCGGTCAGGAGCCTGAAGGCTCTCCCAGAGGAAAATTGGGATTCCTAATTGGGGAGGAGGCTGTAAGTCCTCCAGGTCCTCCTACCTGTTTGGTTCATCAGGTAACAGAGTCTGCCTTGGACTATGTTGGAGTGGGGTCAGATCTAGGGTTGTCCAGTGAAGGGCTTAAAGACCTTCCCTCCCTGTGCCTCCAAAACCTGAATTGTCTTTCATTGTGTTCCAAATTCATATTTTTCAGCTGTTTAATTTTTGTTTGCTGGAAGGGGAGAGAGTTTGGGAAGTGGAAAATGCGGTGAGTTATTGGCTCTAATTGCTGTGCTGCATAAAATTTTTGCTGATTTTGGGTGTCTTAAAGCACATTTTTGCAGTTTATAGCCATGCCTTCAGCACCCAGCTGGGGACATGACCTTGAGCTGTGGGCATCTCTTCTGCATCTCCCACTGGATTCTCACCAGCCTCCACAGTATCCTGTTAGAATCTTTAATCCCCTTCCTCTGGAAATCAAGCCCTGTTGGTAAAAAGATAAGGAATCAGGGGGAGTAGTTGGGTAGTTATGAGATCCCGGGTGGATTTGGTGTCTCAGGATACCTCGGGCAGTGCTGGTGGCTCCCTGTGTGGAGGAGCCTGAATTCCTTCATGGTGTTTTGCTGTTCACTGAAAAATGTGTAGGGGTCATTGACAGCCCAAATCTTAGGTTTAATCTCTTTTCCCATTGCAACCCTTCCTAAAGCAGTGTTTTATCTTTCTGCTTAAGGTTTTTGGAAGACTTCAGAGACCTCTTAACATTTCTAAAAACACACTCTGGACCCTGCAGATTATAACCTTAAAATTTCCTTCCTGGAGCAAATTTCTTCTCTTTTAGCATTCAATGAAGCCACTCAGCTTGGGCTTTTTTGGGGTCTGGACGGGGCACAGGGCAATGTAGATGTGTGCTCCAGATTAGATGCTGATCCAATGCAAACACACTGCAGAGGAAATCCTGCCAGGCTCGGGTTCCCTCCTCAGATTGTATCTTTGCAGTGGGTTGCTCAGCGTGGTAACTCGATCTTTTTTAAGAATTCCCTTCCATGCAGTTTGATGCTGTTTCCCAAAGCATTCAGAAGCTGAAGCTAATTACAGCTTTATTTCATTAAACATCCAGCACGTTGCCCGTGTGTTCCAGGGAATGGCATGACCTGATTTACAAACATTTCACCACACGTGCAGCGTCCATGAAAGCAATTTTATAAACATTCCTTTGCTGCTTCCAGCTCACTGCTCCTTTGCAGCAGGGCTTGGTGAGAAGATGCTACCACAGAAGGATCCTTTGTGTTGCTTTCCTCCAGGAAAGCCAAGCAGTCCTGGAACGTGTCTCCTGGACAATGGGTCTCTTTGAAGAGCTTTGGGATCAGCAGAGGTTGGAAGTGGAGCCTGGCTGAAGAGTATCTGGCAGTGATGGGGAGAGAGATCTCAGAAAAACAGGCATGGGATGGGAGAGGGACCATTCCACAGCCAGGTATTGTCCCCTAGGAGATGGAGAAGTGTAGCACCTCACATGTTGGGTAGAAGGAATGTGGAGGTGTGGGAAGACGGCAGAGCAGTGAGCTGCCCAAAATGAACCTGTGATCCTTGGGGAATCCCTGGACAGTGAGAGGGGATCACTGCTATGACACTGGGACAGGGGATTTTGGAAAAAAACCCCACAAAATATTACTGTAGGAGTGAGGATAAAAGTTGAGATGAGCTCATGCAAGTGTCATAATTTTGCTGTTTGTCTCCAGTCCTCAGCTCCTGGAGCTTTGCTTTTAGGTGAAAGCACTGATGTTGATTTTATTAATATATTTCTATCTCATGGAGGAGACAAACAGCACATGGAGTGTAGGACCAGCTGATACTTCCATCCATCCTAAAGCCATTTGTTACCACAATCCATCCTAAAGCAACTTCACTGACCCACTAACAAACACCCCTGCTCGAGTTCCCTGTTTAGGAGTTTTATGACTCCTCTTACAGGCGCAGTGAGATCACCTGGGGCTCTCAGTACTGGTCCTGCTATTCTGAACTTGGTGAGCTTCAGCTTTGGTGTTTGTGCTCTGCGAGGATCTGGGCAGGCACTGATCACACCCCTTGCCTTGCCATGGGACAGGGGCTGCTGAGGTGCATGGCCTCCTCCTCCTCCCCCTCATCCTGGTCTTCCTCCTGGTCCTCTTCCTCCTCATCCTCCTCATCCTTGTCCTCCTCCTCCTCCTCCTCCTCCTCTTCCTCCTCCTCCTCCTGCCCCTCATCCTCATCCTTGTCCTCCTCCTCCTCCTCATCATCCTCCTCCTCCTCCTCCTCATCCTCCAAATCCTCTGAGTCCTCCTCTTCCTTGTCATCCTCCTTGTCGTCCTCCTTATCCTCCTACTCTGCATCATCTTCCTCCTCATCCTCCTCGTCCTCCTGGTCCTCCTGGTCCTCCCTGTCCTCCTCCTCCTCTTCGTCCTCCTCCTTCTCCTCTTCCTCCTCTTCCTCATCCTCCTTCTCTTCATCCTCCTCCTTCTCTTCCTCCTCCTTGTCCTTGTCCTCATCCTCCTTGTCCTCCTCCTCCTCCTCTTCCTCTTCCTCTTCCTCTTCCTCTTCCTCTTCCTCTTCCTCTTCCTCTTCCTTATCTCCCTCCTTCTTCTCCTCCTCCTCATCCCCCTCCTCCTCCTCTTCCTCCTCATCCTCCTCATCTTCTTCAGCCTTCTCCTCTTCCTCGTCCTCCTTCTCCTCCTCCTCGTGGATGAGCTCCAGGTGTTGGGAGCTCCTCTCAGCACTGCAGTCATTAGCGGTCAAATTTCCCCCCCCCACTAGAATCATAACCAAATATAATCAAATAAATAATATTCCCTTTCTCCCTTCGAGGAGTTCTTTTTTAAAAAAAGTCACAACCTTAAAAAAACATAATTAAAAGATCTCCTCAGCTGCCTTGTCCAAGCAAACCTGAGGTTTATCTCCCAGCCAAGGATGACAAAACCACTCCCTTTGTTTTAATCAACATGAAAAACGTCCCGACCTTCCCCCCCAGCTCAGCCTCCCATCCGTGACAGCCCCTTCCCTCTCCCAAACAGGCAACAGATTTCAATTTAGCTCTGAGCGAGGGAAGCTCAATTGGGTTATTAAATTTCACACACTAATTGACACGCCTGCCATAAAATATAACTTGCACAAACACAATTTATACTAATGACACGGGGGGGAAGCTTTCTGCTCCCAGCGCCTCTCTCCTTCCCCTCTGCCCCTGCTCCCATGGGAATGCCACTTCACTGCCCCTCCAGCGCAGGGCTGGGAGGTTAAAGAGAAATAAATACTGAAATGCTGATGGGATGTTTCCTGTTTGGGCAGTGAGGGGTGTCCAACAACTGGTGTGTGTGCAGGTTTTTGGAGCACACTCCCCCTCCCAGGCACATCCCTCGGGCACCCTGGGCTGCAGCTTCATCGGGAATGGCAAGAGATGAACCTCAGCCGGGTGCCCTGGCATGAGTTCACCAGGGCTGTGTTACAGGGAGGTTTCCGCAGCCTGATGGAGATCTTCAATGCCTGTGATAGACAGGGATAGCTGCCTGTCACCCTGTGGATGCTCATCCTCCTCCCGATGCTCTTGGGGAAAACCCTGTGGCAAACCCAGGGGTGTGAATTTGAGAGGAGGGGCAGAGGATCTCTGCTCTGGGGGGACCAGGGACAGCACCCAGGGAATGGCTGGAGTTGGGGCAGGGCAGGCTTAGGGTGGATCTCAGGGAAAGGTTCTTCCCCAGAGGGTGGTGGGCACTGAGCAGGCTCCCCAGGGCAGTGGGCACAGCCCCAAGAGGGTTTGGATGATGCTCTGGGGCACAGGGGGTGACTCTTGGGGATGGGCCTGGGCAGGGCCAGGAGCTGGACAGGATTATCCTTGTGGGTCCCTTCCAGCCCACCCTATTCTGTGATTCTGGGATTCCCTTCCTTGTCACTCCATTACAGAACTTTGGACACAGAGCTCACAGCCCAGTTTCCCTCCAGTTTCCCCAGTGACAGCAGGCAGGATGCAGGCATTGTCACAAAGTGCTGCCTGTGCCCTGGGCAGGCGGGCACTGAACCCAGAGGATGGGGCAGATGCCAATGAGAGTCCTGGGGGCAGCTCATCTGCCTCCTCAAAATTGCTTTCCCACAAAAGTTAAAGCAGAGGCACTTTTCTTTCGGAAGAGGTTTTTTAGAGAATTTGTGCTGAATCTTAGAAATGTTTGGCAGTTTAACTACTTCTTGGTGTAGCTTCCTTCACAATTTAAAGCAGATGAATATCTATTTTTTAAATATAGACAAAATAGATAAATATGTTTTGTTTCTTTTAAACAGATAAATAATTTTTAAACTTGATTTTTTCCACAGATGTGCACTTGTCGTCACATTTTAAATTCCACTCCTCAAGCCCAAGGTCCTGCTGGAAAACAAGGAATGGAGCTGGCATCCTCAGTGAGGGGATATTATTATTGTGAGGCCATATTTCAGTAATACACTGAGCTGCAGGGCTGGTATTGGAGGTCTGTTGGAGCTGCATCTTTGTGCTGTAGCATGAGATCTTTGCTTGAGTCATCCCACCCTTCTGAAGCAAAAATCAAGTGACTCGCACAGCCCTGGGCTAATTTTAGCTGTGAATGAATCACAATGTCAGACATCAAAATCAGATGCACGTGACAGTGACTAGAAAACATTTGAGTCACTTGAGTGACTTTCTCCTGCATGTCTTTTTAATATCACACAGTCACAGCCACAGTTTCCCTGGGTAATTCGTGCCAGGGCCTCTCCACCCTCACAAGGAAGAATTTCTTCCTAATATCCAACCTAAATTTCCCCTCTTTCAGACTGAACCCATTACTCCTTGCCCTGTCATTACAGTTCCTGATGAGAAGTCCCTCTCTGGCTTCCTTGTAGATCCCTGCAGATACTGGAAGGTGCTGTGAGGTCTCCACACTACCAATATCCATGGAAATAACAGCTCAGAGGGCATGGGGAGGTGTAGACATCCCTCCCTGTTCTTCCTGCCTTCTTATTCCTGATCTTTGAGGAAAAATACCTGGGGCTGAGCCAGTAACAAACCCAAAACTCAGGCGTGCACTGGGTCCTGCCTGGCCTGTGCATGGCCCCTTTCTTTGGAGGGAGTGACTGAATCCAGAATTCCTTCCAGAAATCTGGAGGGAGCTCCCGAATCCAGCCAGACATCAGCCCCTCTGCCCACCCCGGGAGAGGCCAAAGCTCAGCCCCTGCTGCCTTGGCTGCTCGCTAATGCAGAGCATGGATTTCATTACCCTGATTGCCCAATTCTGTTATTAACAAGACATAAATCCACTCATTAGTCGCTCTCAGCCCTCGGGTCACAACCCTTGGCAGAGGTCGGCAGTGGATGCCCAGCCCAGGTCATGGCCCTCAACCCATTACCTGTCCCATTAGTTGAGGCTGCAGAAGTGGGTGGGGGGCCAAATACTGGGGCTGGCCACCCCATTTCCAGCTTCTCCTGGCACGTTGCTCTGCTGGAACATTTTAGATTATCTCAGTCACTGCTGGAATCTCGGGGTCCTGATGTTGCAGTCTTGGGCAGGATACACAGAAATTAGTCTGTCCAAAATCATGTCTCCCACCCTCAGGACCACCCCAGAAGAAATGGGAATTCATACAAACATAGAGAGGCAACGAACACCTGCCACCAGCCTTTTTTTTTCTTCTTCTTGCTTTTCTCCTTCTTCCCTGTTGCTTTTTTCCCCCTTTATTTGCTCTGAACCCAGCGCTGGATCAAGTTATTTGATGTTCCCCCGAGATTTTGTTATCAGAGCAGGCAGCAAACAGCTATTGAACTTCAAGCACTGCTCATATCCTCCCTCCAGCCTTGTCTCCCCAGGCTCCCAGCACAGCCCATCTCACACCTCCAGGCCCCACCAGCTCAGGCTTTGCTCCTTCCCTGCACTGGTGTGTTCTTCTTGACATCCAAGGAGGATGGACAGCCCTTAGGAGGGGAAAACATTCAGGGCCAGAAAAGCCCTGTTTCCTGCCACATCGACTCTGAATTTCTTCCAGCAGGTAGATCGAGGTGTTTTGTGTCACAGGCAACACCATCAGCTGTCCTGGGGTGCAGGCAGGGACATGTGCAATGCCATGGGGGGTTATGGGGTCACAGCTTGGGACAGCTCCACTGCTCTGTGGCATTGGAGTCTCCCTTAGCACGGCTGTTCCCAGGCAGCACAAAGCTCTACCCTGCACCAACTCCATTCTTGGCCATTTTTTTGGCACCCAGTGGGGGAGGAAGGGTGGGAGAACCAGGTGGCAGCCATCCCAAACCAGCCAGATTTCATTTTTGTCAAGCATAGCTGCAGACAGTAACTCTACAAACAGTAATTAACCACAAGCTGGGGGCAGTGCTAAAGTGCTTGCCCCTGAACTTGCTGCTACACAGGAAATCTGAGATGCTGCTGAAGGTTTTCAGCAGCTGAGTCCATTTCTGGCCCAAATCTCTTTGATATGATGCTGAGATAATGCTGTGGATTATTTTCCTGAGCACTCACCAAACGCTTCCTGTGGGGTGAGTCTTGACTGCGAGCACAAACAAACAGAGAGGTGGCGGGGAGCCCTTGAAACTGATACCCTGTCCCATCAGCAGGAGCTGGGGTCAACCACAGATGCAGCTATGCAGCAGCAGAATTAATTACCTAAAATGCAAGGCAAGCTGACAATCCTAATTAAGATGGGGAGTGACAGTCTGGAGGTCCCTGGACTTCCCACTCCATTTTCTCAGGGCTTGTGAAATATGGGGGGGATCGTCCCTTCTGCTTTCCAGGCGGCCAGATGGGAGAGGACAGGGATCAATAGCTCATCCCAGCCATGCCCTGCAGCAGCTGCTCCAGAGGAAGGAGAGGCAGGACAGGGTGGTTACAGCAATAACATCCTCCCTCCCCTGCTCCATCCACGGGGAATTTTCCTCCTTCATCCCTAGGAATGAAACTTTGATCCACAGCCCAAAACAAGAGGATCCAGAGCCAAAAGAGTTGTCTGCTAAATCACCCCTCTTTTATAATGCTGGGTGCTCAAGTTATTCCTAGGAAGGGCTATCTGATTTTGTCCCACAATGTTTTCAGTCTTGCCTTGTAGCATTGAGTACCACAGGGAAAATATTTCCTGGGGAAACACCTGACCAGCAGCTCACTCAGCAACTTCACTCTTGATCTGGGTGTCTGTGCTGGGATGAGCTCAGGAGTTGAAGCAGAGTGTTAAACCACGATGTGGAGCATCTTGGCTGCATCCCTCCTGGCCCATAGGCACAGAAAGCTGGTGCCAAAGGTGCATCTGAACAAATGCTTTGACCTTGCCCAAGTCTCTTGTGCCTCTCAGCCTCATACCTGACCCTCCCCTACCAAAAGTGCCCAAAGCATCATGTGCAGGGGCTCAGAACCCAGTCCTTTGGGCACAGGATCAGTCCCAAGGGGGGTGGGGATGCTTGCTGTTGTTTTTTTACAGTCAGATATGTTGTCTGTGCTGGCCCTGTTTGATGCTTTCTTTTTAAACACTTCTTTTTTTAAGGTTGCTTTTTAAGGGATTACCTTCTGGAGCTGACAGACAGACAGACAGGTCTGTCAGTCTGCCTGCTTAGCACTCTATCTTTTCTGCAAACACCCTTGCTCTGGAGCACGTGAGCCAAGGATTAAATGCACAGAAAGGAACAATTCCCTGCGACTTGGCCCACAAAGTCTTTTGGAAGTTAAGTTATGGCTGTGAAATGTTAACACCATATAATGCCTGTCTTTCTCCTATCTCTGCAATAAAGTGATGACATGGCTCTATTATGAACTAGTCACACAGAAGCTCCCAAACCTCCAGGATTGTGATGGCATTTAATCTCCTTCCCAAGTGCCAGAGATTTCCACACAGGCTTTGTCCACAGCGTTTCCCTGGGATGGCTGAGAGCTCAGGACGTTTTAAGGAGAAAAGATGAAATCCTCAACCCCACCCCCAGCTGTGCCAGGCCTGGGAAACCTCACCCTTCCCCTGGGCTGCCACAGTGCCATGCTTGCTGCTGCCACACTACCTGTCCTTCCCAGCCTCAAGGACGGCTGCAAAGTTGCTTATCAGCCTGTAAATCAGCCGTGGCAATAAAAGGCTGGCATCCAGAGCAATAGCTTTTGTACTAATGTACTACTTCGCGATTGCTGGGCATATCCAACATATTAATGACACAAATTCATTACAAGAAATGAAGACATCAGCTGGCCAGAGGCCAGAAAGGACTAGGGACCAAAAAAAAAAAAAAAAAGTTGCTTTTCCTCCTGCCAGTTGGCAAGTTGGCGATGTGATGTTGGGTGTGCTGGATATGGAGTGTGGAGTGCTTTGGGTGAGGAATGGGAAGAAGTGACTGCTAAATATAGTAATAACAGTGCCGGGGATCTGGGGGATGAAAAGAGAGGCTGCTTCCCATGTGCTCAAGGAGAGGAGGTGATTTCCGGGGAAATTAAGGAGGAAAATGGCTTCATCAGCTCAGTGATGGATTGTGTGAACTGGCTCAGGTAAGAAAAGCCATTCACTAACGTGAAAAACTCGTTGTAACCTCAAGAGGGGGACTCTGTTGATCTATCAGTTTATCTGTTCCTCCCTGAGTTTGTCTTTCTGCTTTTGGATCCCTCTTTCTCCATGTGCTGATCCAGCTGTAGCTCCATGTGCTGCTCCTTCTATTGGTGCCCCATTGACAGTGATACAGAACACTGTATTGACACTGACAGTGGATACAGAAATCAGGGAATACCTCAGATACTTCACTGGGAGAGATTTGGGAACCTTTATGTTTAGTTTAGCAAAGGAAGGGCAGTGCAATATATACCAGATCAAAGAGGACTGTTTAATTTATTAACAAGAGCAAATGCTTTCTAATTAAAATCAGAGCTATTCAAAAGAGAAATAAGGCATAAATTTTTAAGGATGGGGAAAATGAACCATTGGAACAAGTGATCAAGTGAACTGTTGGACTCCGTTGCTTGCAGACAAAATCTTCATAATTCTAGAAATGAAATTATAATGAGCTACATATTATTAGGTTAAAAGTTGAAGTAGCTTGATATTTTATGACCTTTCTTCTACCAGAGTCTCACCAGCTGATAAAACTTGCTGGATGTGAGCTCTGCAGTCAGCTGAACACTGCCCTTCCATCCTTCCCTCCAGCAGCCCCAGGCATGTGTGGAAATTGGGCAACTGTGTATGAGCAATCCTGGTTTGGAAAGGCACAGTTTGAACCTGTGGCTGGACAAAGTGGACCCAGTTTCTGCTGCTCCCCCCTTTCTCTCTGGAAGTGAGGGGCATGGAAATATAAGAGGCACTCAGCAACACGTGTTGCTCCAGCTAGGAAATGAATTCATGCTGATGAGAGGCAGGAAAATGAAATTAAGGTTTAAAGGAGGGCAGTTTCAGGAGGAACTGATCAAGGAGACCTTCTTGCTCTCTCCATCTCCCTCGAAGGAGGCTGTAGCCGGGTGGGGGTCAGTCTCTTCTCCCAGGTAACAAGGGACAGGACAACAGGGAGTAGCCTCAAGTTGTGTCAGGGGGGATTTAGATTGGATATACAGGAAAACTCCTTAGCTGAAAAGGTTCTCCAGCCCTGGCACAGGCTGCCCAAAGTGGAGTCACCAGCGCTTGGAGGTGTTTAGAAGACATGCAGATGTGGCACCTGGGGACACCCTGCCCTCCAGCACACCCTGAGAGCAGCCAAGGGCACTCCACTGAGCATCAGGGCTGTGCAGGAGGGTGGAAGCAGAAAATGGAAGGACTCTAAGCAGCCTTTCCAAATCCTGGCACATTTCAAAGTTCTGCTCCAACTCTGCATTTTTAACTTTTCTTTCATAGACGAGTCAAACTCTGTGGCTGTTTTTGTTAGGAAACACCTTTTTTTTACCACCTCCCGATTGCAGATTCCTTTTTTTTTTTGTTTTCTTAGCCAAAGGGAACACAAATAACACATCCCACACCAGGGCAGATGTTGAGCTGTTTCCTGACACAGCTCTGCCGGGGCTCCTGCTCCACTCCCAAGCACCCATTCATTTAAATACTGCAAGGCAGGGCAGTTGTAGGAGACAGAAAGTTTCTGTTCAGCCCAACGAGGCAATTGAGGGCTTTTTCCCCCGCACCCAATGCCAGCGTGCATTCAATGCTTCACAAGGGCTTCAGGGGTTTGCTCCAAATTCAGTGGCAAATTCAGCTGGGATGACGGCTGATTAGAGCTCCCAGATAATCACTCGTTTAGCTGCAGAGCGTGTGCTCGAGGAGAAGTGCTGTGAAGCTTTCTAAAGGCTGGGAAGGCCAGGAGCTCAGCCAGGGCTGCCAAGGGAACGGATGTGCCAAGTGGAGCAGCGCAATGATATCGGTAACAGCAATTGTGCGGCCAGGGAAGCAAACACTCACCCCATACAACTGCAAATCTGCTCCAGCCTGGTGCCTGGGCCTCCAGTGGCAGCTTGGCAGGGGCTCAATGTGCAAGTGGAGGCTTTTGGAGGCTCCTGTGTGGAAGTTCAGCCTTCCCTCCTCCTGCCTCTTGGGTATTTGGGGAAGGGATTTCTGGCTGTGGTGTGAATCCTGCAGCTCTGTTGAAGGCAGTGAGGACCCATCACACCGTGTGACCTTAGCCCTAACCCTGACTCTAACCCTAACCCTCATCTCACCGTGTGAGATGAGCATCTGTCTCCAGGTGTTTAGGGAATAAACTGCTGGTGTTCTTGGGGTGGTTGAAATCTGGGGCACTGAGACAAAGCTGTGTGCTCTGAGAGAAGGAGCAGGCTGAGCACCTGCCTCTCACAGTATCTCACAGAAGATGCTGAGCTGGAAGGACCCACAAGGATCATGGAGTCCAACCCTCAGCCCTGCAGAGGACCATCCCCAAGAGTCACCCCCTGTGCCCCAGAGCATCATCCAAACCCTCCTGGAGCTCTGGCAGCCTTGGGGC
>JAWWEW010000042.1:11564453-11580146 GCA_035583185.1 Anabacerthia variegaticeps | reverse complement strand
GCCAGGGCTGGGCCCCCGAGCAGAGCCTGGTCCATGCTCTGCCCCCTCCCTGCAGGCACTGATGGACATGGGGAGGGCCCCTCTCAGTGTCTCCTCTGGAGGCTGAACAAACAATAAAAACTTCAGCTTTGCATTTAAAGTCAGTGTTGGGCCTGTTGGAAATTCCTCCTGTAGCTCTTGAGAGCAGGAACAGAGGTGCAGACACGGGGATCTTTTGTTCCCTCGAGGTTTGTGAAGGCTCACCCAGGGATTCTGTGCAGGGTGGAAAATGTGTGGTGTCTCTCTCCCACCCAGGAATAACTCAGACCTCATGAGGTCTTTAATTCAAACAAAAAATCTCAACACAATGAGGCTTCCTCTGTTCCTTCCACCAGGAGCAGTGTAAGCAGTGAGAGGAGGGAACCAGGGAGACGAGGGAACAAACCCACCTGGGCTGCTGGAATTCCCATTTCCACCTCCTGAGGATGAGGTTGGCTCCTGGATAGAGACACAGGCAGCTCCAATCCCTTCTGTCAGCACCCCCAGCCAGGATGGGACCCAGCAGGACCTCACTGGGGGATGGAGGTGGGGGGGTCACCAAACCCATGGAACTGCAGTGCCAGTGGCCAGCTCAGAGTCACAGAGTGACAGTCACAGAGTGGGCTGAGTTGGAAGGACCCACAAGGACCATCCAGTCCAACCCTCAGCCCTGCACAGACCCAGCCCCAAGAGTCACCCCCTGTGCCCCAGAGCATCATCCAAACCCTCCTGCAGCTCTGGCAGCCTTGGGGCTGTGCCCACTGCCCTGGGGAGCCTGCTCAGTGCCCACCACCCTCTGCGGGAAGAACCTTCCCCTGAGATCCACCCTAAGCCTGCCCTGCCCCAACTCCAGCCATTCCCTGGGTGCTGTCCCTGGTCATCACAGCCTGTCTGGCCACCCTGTGCACGATGTCTGAGTCTGCTCTGACTTGGACCAGGCTCTTGGAAAAGCAATGCTAAACTCAGGGTTACTTTAGTGAGGAAACAACCTGCACTGTACCCATCACTTTGGGACCTCTCAACTGACATCACCCCGACCTGGCAGGATACTGAGGTGTCAGCCAGCATTCAGACCCAGCTGGGCTCAAACCAAGGGCTTCCTGAAGGAACGAGGTCCAGGCTGATATTTCAGCCACATCTGGAGGACCTCAGCTACATCTGGAGGATCTCAGCAAGCAAGCTGTGCCTCAGCTTTGTCTGCAGCTCACACTGGCTCCAGGAGGTGTTTTAGCTCCACTTGCATCCCAGTGTGCAGTTATTTTAAGAACAACTTCCGATGTGAGGCGCAAAGGATCACTTATTGCACTGTTAAGGCAGTGCACCCCTAAACAAGCACCCTTTCCAACAGCCTGTGCTTCTGCCATGGTTCAGTGCTTTGAGTCCCAATACGCTGGGCAAAACAGAGCCCAGACTGGCTGCTGGCAGCTCTGCTTCCAAAAAAGACCCCATGGAGCAAGCAGGCAGCTGTGGCAGTGTGGGTTCAGATGGGAGGAGCAATCCCCCCCTGCACCCTGTCATTACCAACAATTTTGAGGCCATCACAAGCAGCACTTTGGGGTCAGTCCTGCCCTGCTGTTGCGGAGCAGGAGGATGGAGGGGGCTCGGGAGCACCAGGGCTCACACAGGGGCTGACTCTATTAGCACACAAATTACAGCCTTGCGGTAGCTGTCTCCTGAAAGGCCCCTAAATACACTCAGCTCTAACTGGGAAGTTAAAAATGTTAATCTAATTGTCACCCAGACGTGTTTGTATTCTGCGAGTTTGTCCACTCCGCCAGTCCCTTCTTTGCCTCAAAGGCAAACAAACACGGGTGTCACTTTTGACACCGCATGTTGAGCTCAGTCCCGCTTTGTCGTTCCTTTCAGCCCCTACCACTCCCTCCCTTGCCAGACTTGACTGAGAAGGTTTTAATGCAGTGCCTGATGCACTGGGGCATAAATATTGCTGAAATAAAAAGCAGATGAAGTTTGTGATTGCAGGAAAACTACCCAAATGTTATTACCTGCTAAGATGGTTGGCTCTGCTAGGTAATTTTTTCTCCATTCATGGCTCATTATTTTAAGAACAGCTCCTGATGCAGGGTCAAAGTACCCTTCACCTGTGCTACTGAGGCGATGCATTCTTCAAAATACCTGGAATGAGACCACGGAGTGAGTACACAATGATTTGGGAATGCAGGGAATAAGTCCTGTGCTGAAAGTTTGCCTGTATTTTTTTTTTTCCCCAAGAAACTGTGGGTAGTTTTGGAGCTGAAAAACATACCTATTTTATGGTGCATTAATCCTTTATTGGAGAGTTTCAGCTCCCTTCCTTGGCTCCAGGAGCCTGGGAGAGTTAAACACCTAAAATGAAGTATTTGCTTGTGAGCTTGTCTTGTACAAGGAGGGGCTGCAGGAGAGGCCGTGGGGGGCTCTCAGGGCAAAGGGAAGTGAGTCCCCAGGTGAGCAGAGCTTTGGGTTTGGCTGAGCTCTTGATTCAGTCGCTTTCTGGGTGCAAACTTACACCAGGAGTGGAAGCTGGTTTAACTGGGGAGCCTTTCTGAGCAGGGGAAGTGCTGGTATCATCAGGGCTGTGGTGATTGAACTTCAGGAATGACTGGTTCTTCCATTCCAGGGCTTACTGGAGGCTCCTCACTGAGCCTGCTGTGCCTCCATGGGACCCCCTTTTCCAGAAGAAAGGAAGCCTTTCCCTGGTGTGAGGAGTGTTTACCCCGGGGGTGCTGATACAGTCAGAGTCTGTCACTGCAGGATCCAAACCAGGACTGCACAGCCCCTGATAAAGAGGCCAGATGTGCCACTGTAATTAATGCAATTTGCTAAACACTGGAACAATTAAGTGCAAGGCGATAGCGCAGTAATCTCTGGGGCCAGGAAGTGCCATCCCCAAGGCATCCCCAGCTGCTCCAGCTTTCCTCTCTACTCTGCCATTTTCATAAACTAAGAAGCTGAAAGGACTTGCAGGGGAGCCACAACATCAAATCAAGAAGGGAGCTGAAGGCATGTGGGTGAACACTAAAGGAGGGTGAGGTTGGACAGGGCTGTGTTTGTTGTGTTGTGTTGTGTTGTGTTGTGTTGTGTTGTGTTGTGTTGTGTGCAGGGGGACAGCACACACACCCCCAGCCCTACACAAATACACCACCAGGAGACACAAACCCAGGTGTGGAGGAGCTGAGGACATCAAATCCCCCAGGCAGGGCAAACATGTACACAGGGTGTTGCACAAACACCCTGAAACACAGTCCCAAACACCCCTAACACCACACAGGCATCAAGACCAGGCTGGACACACGTCCCCCATCCCCAAAACAGGCTCATCCCTCCCTGCCTGTTCCTGGTACTTCTGTGTGAGTTCATGCAAGAAACAGAAGAGCTCCAAAGTTTCTTTTTTAGACTCTTGAATCCCTTGGGATTCACCTGCTTAAGAACTGGAGGAAGTGAAAAAGAAACACAATAATGAGGGGAAAATTAAGAACTTTCTTTAAAAGCCCACACATTTCAGGGGAAGTGATGGGAAATTAGAGATGTGTGATAGATGGGCTAATTTCCCTAAATGACAACCCAGACAGCTCGATGGGGATAAAAAATAGTGTTTGGGTTTGATTTGTGTTCCCCCCTCCCTGCCCAGAGTTGTGTGTGTGTGTAACTCACACCCTCAGGAGGGAAGATGTTGCTTTTATATTGTAATGCACACACAACTCTCTCCCATGCACTAACAAAACTGTCTGGAGAAAGGCAAAGGCAATTAGAAAAAGCATTTGGAACAAACTTTTAATTTTTTCAGGTTTACATCAGCCCAGTTTTCTGCCTCTCCCTGAATGCCCACACCATCCAGCTGTCCATCAGATTTGCTCCATGTTGGGGGAAGTCCTTCTGTGTCAGAAAAGCAAACTGTGATGGGGAAAATGGGAGGAAAAATGGTGAAAAAACCCTAGTTTCTCCCCAGATTTCACAGTAACTAGGCCAGCACCTCTGGATTGAAGCAGAGATGATCATATCTGGTACTACCACACCTGATTTGGAAGAACATGAAAATGTGGTCACAGCACTGGGATCTGTGTGCAGCACTTCCCAGTCGTGTCCTGCCTCAGCTGCCATGGGAGCAGGACATTTACACCAGACTTACATGGCATTTATAAGGCAGTAGGTTTTTTTTTGCACCCTTCCCATTAAAGGCAAATTCTGCCCAAGTAAATTGTGTTGCAAATTCATGCTGAAGGAACTTCAGAAGAATATACAGGTTGAAGAGCCCTGTCTTTATCCCTGCAGATGTTTTCTCTCCAGCTACACAGTGATTTACAGGTGTGTTTTCAGTGTGACATGATGCAGTTGAATTTGATTTCCAAATTTACTTCAGTTTGGTTAAATAGATTCTAAACAAGGCTCCACTCCAGGCACTCACTTGTCCTAAATGAAATGGCACATTTTGCATGCTCTGAATTCCTTTTTCTTCTTAGGAAACTGAAAAAAAAAAAGAGCCCAAATCTGTCACTTTATACAGGATGAGTGCAGCATTTCACTGACTCCAGCAGTCTCAGTCCACATCAGAGACACAGAAGAGAAAGGTCTCACCCACCCTTGCAGGACCACCACGAACCCAGGATCAAGTCCAGCCCAGCATCAAGAAAGATTTGAATTCGAGTCACTCTAGAAAAAGACCTACACTTTTTGCTTGTTTCTTTGTTTTCTTCATCTCTTTTTTTATCAGCAGTTTTAAGCTGAGGACAATTCAAATCTCATCATAATGAGGATGAGAAGGAGCATTGCCCTCTCCAGCCTGCTCGGAGAGGGGAATGCTCTTGCTAAATTAAACAAGTTTGACAACCTTTAAATATAAACAGCTGATGAGAACTGCTGAGAAATCTTTACAAAGAAGACAAGAAGAAAAGAAGAAGTTCCTGAGAAGCTCAGGAAAGGAATGTCAGCCCTGTTAGCACTTTCAGCACTGGACAAATGAGGAGGATGAAGAGGCATAATTATGTTTTGGGAAGGAGTATGGGCTGGTTGGGGAGGGAGAGGCAGAACAGCACCAAGGCAGAACATTTCATATAAAAATCATGTAAAAATGAAAATGCCTCACTTGCAGAGAATAATTACCTCCATCCTGGGAGAGCAACATCCTGGGAAGAGGGCGGTGAGGAGGTGGGATAACCCATCCCATGGCCATGTCTTGTCCATAGAGAAGACCTGTCACATCACAGCAGAGAGAAGTGAAAACAGGAGGTGATGGTTGATTTGGGCCACATCTGTGACCACATCTGTGTGAAGATTATGATTCACCCAGGTCCTGCTTGGTGTCAAAGGCTTTGGGGTGGCCCTGAGTCAGTACTAAGGAAAACCACAGATTCACAAGGTCAGCAATGCCCTGTTGGTGGCATTGAGAGCTTAAGTGAGGGAAAGATTCCCAGTCCAGCATCTGTGCCATGACTTTTTCCATGTCTGTCTCCAGAAGTACATCTGATTACCCTGATCCTGTGGACTAATTCTCTGGGTGCATGTCCTTTTCCCACGCACAGGGCATGAGACAGGTAAAAAAGCCTCTGTGTTAGGTGCAGGTCCAGGGGGAGGTAAGGCTGCACCATGGCCCTAAAACAGCTCAGAAATGGGGCAAAACCAGTTCTGAAATCTCCTTGAATCCTGAGTGCCACGTTGGAGGCTGAGATTTTTGATGAGTGAACCGACAAATCAAACTGGGTGGTGGCTGGGCCTTTATTACAAATGTGATACAGGTCTGATTGTTTCTGCCAGCCAAAGGGATCCATCCAGTTTGACCATCACCTCCAAGGTTCTAAGGCTGGGTTGTCCTCCCCCACATCCCAGGGCTAGAGGGAGGTGTCCCTGCCCATGGCAGGGGGTGGAATGGGATGGTCTTGCAGGTCCCTTCCAACCTAACCCATTCTGTGATTCTATGAAGTTACGAAAATGGAGGCAGAGGTAAAATTAATGTCCAGCTGTGGGTCCCCAGGGAGGACCTGTTGGACTGAATTTTTGAGAGGACTTTGCTTGAGGAGAGCCTTGCTTTGAGCTTCACAGCAGGGCTGGTCTTCAGAGGGGACTAAAGACCTCTGTATGTAGCAAGAAATGGAGCCTTGATTGTACCAGCTGCAAAAAGAGGTGTGTGGAGGCAGCAGGAGGGGCTGAATAGAAGGGCTGGAATTCCATGGTGAATCTAGGAATTGAAACTCCTCAGTCCCCCTTTGCATATGGCTTTAAACCTCTTTGAAAATAGAAGGTAAGCTGCTAGGCCACTTGCTTAAAGGTCCATTTTGGAGCAGAATGCTTGTTTTGTTGACAGAAATGGCCCACATCTGTCTTGTGATAGCAAGACTCTGTCTGTGTGTGTCCACATGAGTGCTCACGTGTGTATTTTGCTGCATACTCAAAACCCCAAGCTGCCTTTGAAAGCCCAAATCTACAAATCCTTTCCTACACTACCACACTGGTTTCAGGGAAATGCTCCCTTTCAAGCAGGGATAGGAAATTAAAAGAAATTAATATGTTACTCAAGAAGATTAATTAATTAGCTAATGTGCATACATCACTTAGGATCGGTAAAACCCTAGATAACTTTTTATGGCTGAGGAAATATGGTCTAAAGTGGTTCAATTGCAGCCCAGTAAAACTAACATTCATTAGGGAAGAGGATTTGGAGACAAAGGTGCTGAGAGGGGCTTGGTGCCAGCAGCTACCTGGTAATCACGAGATGGAACAGAATCCTGCCATCTCCAGGATGAAGGACTTGAGGTTACGAGATCATAAAACACAGGAGTCCATAAAGTTTCCGAGCTCTGAAGGCATCCCTTAAAAGTTAATACTGTGCAGTATCAGAGCCGTAACAACAAGTCACCCAGGGCCATTTATTATTCATTGAGAGTCACCCTCACTGCACATCTACCCGAAGTCCTTTAATGTCTCAGGTACGTTCCTCTTATCCAAAGATTTATGGGAATATTATTGCGTCTTAAGGAAATGCCAATCAATTACTTGAACGCTAATTTCTGCCACTTGAATAACTCTCCCAAGGCACAGAGTGACCATATTTAACAGTGTGGCTGTTAAGCTGCAGGAGATGTCATTTCCCCCCTGGTAATTGGACATCGCGTCGGTCGCGCCGTCGATAACGGCTGCGTAATACAACGGTATGGTATGTTAAATTGCCATGTATTTCATATTATAGCCCCGTGTTATCCTCTAAACATCCTCTGGAAACCTTTTTACATGTTATTCTGGACAGAGGAATGGTTTGACATGGGATTCATCGTGTTTCCATTTTAACTAAAGGGAATTAGGTGCTGACATTCCTCAAGTACAACAGAAGCCGGGTGCTTTATTCCATTCAACTCTGAAAAATCACTCTCCTCTTCAAAATGAATATGTAGCCCTCAATGCTTTTAAATTACAGCTGACTGTTTGTCTTCTCTTAGTTGTTTAAAATGGATTGGTTTCTTTTTTTTTTTTTCCAAGCCAACCAATACATTATACTAAAAACCCCAAAGAAATTACCTTTAGGTGACTTTGAAATTCCAACCCGAAATACATCACGGCGATTCTTTAGGAGGAGCCTTATCCTTCTGAGAGACACTTTCCCACTTGCCTCTGAACAGCATCCATCCATCTCTACGTGTATCTCATGCATCAATGGAACAGCTCTTTCCTTAATGACCCCTTCTGCACGCTGCCTCCTCCAGCACCCCTCTGCAGCTTTGTCATTCATTAACAAACCAATCCTGGGCTCCAGGACTGCTGGATTTCACTGCTGGCACCACCATGACAAGTGGAGTGAATGGTGGCACCTCTCCTTCTCCTAACACATTAGGGGCCCTTCAATGGAAATGCCCTTTGGAGCAATGCAAAGCTCTCTCCCAGCCCTGTGACACTGCTCTGTTTGGACCAGGGCACCTGGTGAGAGCGCTCTGTGCAGGAAAGCCAGGCTGGGACATGGCAGGGATGGGCTTCAGGATGAGGGTGGTGGGCTCCTTGCTGCTGGTGTGAGGGACCATCCATGATGAGTACTTGCTGCCTTCCTCACATGTCTGGTCCATGCTTGTCTCACTTACCAGGACACTCTGACCTTGATCTGTGCTGCAATTTAAGGCCAGGAATTTTTCCTTCCATGGGCAGAGGGTGTCAATGACTTTCTACACCTTTTCAGGCCTTTCTCTAGTTTGACACTCTGTTCTTTCTTGTCCAGGATGAATAACTGCAAGAAATTCTTGCAGGTGAGGATTTCTGGGCCTCTAATTGCATTTACCTTTGCTTTAGACAGTCACTCCTGCCCCATACCTTGTTTTAGAGTTGAAGAGCCCCTAACTGGAGACACCTTGAATGATATGGAGAATAATTTTGACGAGAGAAGGTTGTGTGAAGACCTCAGAGCAGCCTTCCAGTATTTGAAGGGCCTACAAGAAAGATAGAGAGGGACTCCTCATCAAGAACTGTAGTGACAGGACAAGGGGAAATAGTTTCAAACTGAAAGAGGGGAAATTTAGTTGGGATATTAGGAAGAAATTCTTCCCCGTGAGGGTGGGCAGGCCCTGGCACAGGTTGCCCAGAGAAGCTGTGGC
Organism: Anabacerthia variegaticeps; assembly: GCA_035583185.1. Taxonomy (NCBI): domain Eukaryota; kingdom Metazoa; phylum Chordata; class Aves; order Passeriformes; family Furnariidae; genus Anabacerthia; species Anabacerthia variegaticeps. Next base: position 11,571,567 of record JAWWEW010000042.1, on the reverse strand, counting down.
TGCCCCAGCCCTGGAAGTGTCCAAGGCCAGGTTGGACAGGGCTTGGAGCAACCTGGGCTAGTGGAAGGTGTCCTTGGCCATGGCAGGGGGTGGAATGGGATGATGTTTAAGGTCCCTCCCAACCCAAACCAGTCCATAATTCTATGCCTCTATAACACTGAGCAGACTGGAGGCAGACACTGCTTGTCCTTACAAGAGGTAGAACTGCCAGAACCAAAGGAACAGCCTGGGCTGGTGACTTTCCTTGTGCCCACTGGATGTCCCAAGCAGAGGCAGCAAACAGCGCACAAACCTTCAGTGTTTCATGCCCGTGGGATGGTTGGTTTCCATTTCTAGGTCAAGCCTTGCAAACCAGGAAAAATGCAATCAAAGCACAGGGTAAAGGCTCCTTCAAACTGTGCCCCAAGTGCATTTTGCTGATACATGAAAGGACTGCAGGAGATGAACCCAACAGCTGTTTGCACTATTGTAGATAAGGTGTTGTCGCCTCCCTTTGAAAGCAAAAGGCGTTTTCCTCGTGAGTTGTATTTAGGGAATAAAATTGTGCAAACAAGCACAAAAAGAGAGAGAGAGAGAAGGAAACATCTGCCTTTGGAAGCTGCAGTTCTCTGAGCTGGATGCTTTGGGCTGTGTAAAGTTGTGTCGCTCTGTTAACTTCAAAAAAGGAGCAGGTTGGGGTATCCAGTCTGGGCTTTGTGATGGGAAACCCTCAGTGCCAGGAGCTGCAAGGCAGAGTTAGATGAGTTTGCTTGCCTAGGAGTGATTTTGCTTTTCTAGCTGAGATTTTGCTTTTCTAGCTGAGGTTTATGCGAAAGTCTTTTCAGCCTGTGAGGAATTAAAGTTGGGACAGCAAGGTCTTTCAAGTAGAAGCTGCCTGAGCACAGATCCTGCACTATTTCCCTTCTGCAGACATCGTTTTCCCAGCATTTTCCCATCTGCACAGCCCTGCACAACAGCAAAGCGAAGAAGATGTTTCTGCTCTTCAAAGGGCCTTTTTTCTCCTTGATTCAGTACTTCTAAGATGTTTGTAGTGTATCTCTATAGGCACCTTCTGCCACGGGAGAGTTTGATATTCAAAGGACAAAGGGTGCTGCCTCTCCCACATTTAATGGTGTGCAAGGCATCAGCCTTGGGAAATGGAGGGTGGAGAAAAGGTAAGCCGTTTTGGGAAATGCCTCCCTAATTGTTCTCTACTCCATCCTTCAATATTTTGAAGCTAAAAATATTAAAATCAGAAGAAAAAAATAAATAAGGATCAGTTTTACAGGCAATGGAGAAGAGGTGTGATATTTACTATCAAAATCTGGATTTTCAAAACTTTGAGGTGATGTAAAATATGTGCGGTACCTTCAATCCACTCTTGTAACAGAGAGAACAGTAATGTCCCTGCTAGAAAAGATGCAGATGGTATCTCGTAGTTACTGTGACTGTTCTTTTCAATACCAAAAAATGATTGGGATATGAAGCTTTTCTGGATTTTCCTGGACATGGATTTTTATCTTGAGGATCCCAATTTGGATCTTGATCTGAAAGGGCTCCCAAGATGACTAAACCAAATGTCCTGCTTGGAGAAAAAACTGAATCCTACTCCCCATTAAAATGAGAGGATCAACTAAAACATCAAACCATCCAGAACTTTCCAAACCAGTGAAAATATTGCCATTGCCCCCATTTTTTCAGCGAATTTAATGATCTACAGATTTCGGGGAAGCAGGGGACACTTCCAAGGCCTTTCAGCTCTGTTGTGAAATTTGTTCTGCTCCTGCAGCAAATCCTGCTGTGCTCTGCAAAGGGCACCTTTGCTACTGGCCCACAGCCTCTCTTGTATCTCTCTGTTTATTCCTGGGAAGCCGGCAAAGCTCAGGGTGTCCTGGAAAGGCACTGCAATTGCTGGGACGTGGCAGGTGAGAAAAGTTCTTTCACAACAGGGTGAGTCTGCAACATCCACGGGCAAACTGATGACCAGGCACATGGACTCTATGCAAACATATTTGTTTGGTTTCCTTTCACTGTTCCTGGATTTGAAACCTTTTCATTTTTATTTTTTTTTTGCCTTTTTAGATGAGTTAATATGTAATACCAAAGTCATGTCTTGGACTAATGACATTTCCCTATAGAGAATGGCAGCCCTTGGAGCCTTCCTGCTCCTTCAGGAGGGAGCTCAGCTGGCAGGACCAAAACCCTCTCAACATCAATAGAATCAAATGTCACAGCCACACTGACATTGCCATGCCTGAGATGATCATTCCCATGGGTGTGAAGTTATGAACCCATCCCACTGGCTGGAAATGCTCTGGAATGCTGTGCACAGATCTGGGGTTTGGTGAACAACCGTGGCTGGATTGTCTGTGCAGCAACTTATCTTCTAAACTTACATTCTTATCAGAGTCACAGAATCACAGGATATCTCCCAGGATATACTGAGCTGGAAGGATCATCGAATCCAGCTCCTGGCCCTGCACAGGACAAGCCCCAAGAGTCACCCCATGAGCCTGAGAGGATCATCCAAACACTCCTTGAGCTCTGTCAGGCTTGGAAAATGTCTTTCCCATTTAAAATGCAGATATTGCCTCTAAACAGTCACATCACAGCCATATTTGAGCCTTATTTGAGCCACATTTGCCCCTATTTGCTCAAAGCAGGTCTTCCCTCCCATCCTTTCAGACTCCTGGATGAGTTGGGGGAGACACCCCAGTGAAGATGAGGTAGCACAGCCATGAAAAAACAAGCCTCTGCCAAACCAACCTCTTTTTTGGCAGCAGTGCCCTGGTTGTCCCCCTTGCACCCAGCTCAGCTGAGTCATCCTGCACGTGTTGGTGTAACCGAGGGCAGAGTTTGGCCCAGTGAGAGCAGGGCACGATCTGCCAAGGGCATCCCTCAGCCAATGCTTTGCCGTGGCATTTCTCTGTGATTAGGGAGAGAAACACATATAGGAATCAGCAATGAATGTCCTTACTCTTTAATCAAATTAGTGTCAAACAAATCTGCTTTTCCCCCCTCCAGGTTTGCTAACCCCCCTCACCTCTGCCTCTGTTTAATACGTCAAGGGCAGAAACAGGAGACCTGAAGAACAGAATGTTTTAACTGCTTGCCTCTTCACTCAGTTTTCCTTTCTTTCCCCCAGGGACGGTGTGTGGGACACCCTCCTCTTTCTGTTCTCCCTTCCCCTTCAACCGTGGGAGGAAGATGCCCTTGGAAAGAATAAACAGGAAGGGCCAGGCCTGCCTCTGCTCTTGAGCTCTGCCCTTCCCTGGAGTCAGCACTTGCAAATCCTGCCCCGTGTCTGCACAACAAACCTTCACACAGCAGAAACAGCCCAAAGCACAGCGAGCTGAAACACCCTCTGACCAGCCTGCTGCAGACCAGGAGGAAAAGCCAAGGCATTTTTTTATAAGAATTTAAATTCAGCTTTCCTGGGACCATGGGAAAGGGATATGGTCTTGGGGCCAAACATGGGTGTGTTTTGCACTCCCAGTGAGGGGCCAAGAGACTTCATTACTCAACTTTAGCCTTCACTGTTTCATGACCCAAAACTCAACAAGACCACCAATGGGCTGCCTTCCATTTGCTCAAACACAATGCACAGTCTGTGTAGAACACACTGAGCAAGGAGCTGCTGCTGAGTGGTGGGACCATCCACCAATCAGCCAGACAAGGGACCATCCTCCTTACAGCCAGGGTGAGAATTGCACTTTCCAGCCTGGCAGCATTCAGAGCTGGGCCCAAGAGGTACCAAGTGTGGAGTAAATACCAGCATTATGTCTGTAAACAGCTCTGGTTGGCAAAGTTAGGGATGTTTTCCACTGGATCCAGGGCAGATTGATGGTTCTGGTGTAAATTTATATCTCCGAGCCATTTCAAGCAGCAGCTATTTTGGGTTTTCCTCCTTCCAGCTGCAGCTGGAAGTGTTGGTCGAGCCCTCTTGCACCAGGTGCCCTCAAACAAACAGGAAGAGTTGGCTCCTGCTTTGATGTGTGTGAAATCTAAGCTGAGCAGATCCTTGCTTGGGAGGACTCAGTGACTCACCAGCAGCCTTGGGGGCAGAAAACACATCTTACCCCACCCCATGTCCATGTCCACCCACATGGTGCTGCCCTTCCCAAGCTTCTGACAGCTGATCATACCCCATGGCCTTTGAAAACACAGGTGAGCAGCTGCAACTTGGCGTCTCCCCACATTGGTTTTGGCTTTAATGGCAACCTGAATGCCCAGGAAACAGAAAGCAGCTCCTCGATACGTTCAGATGAGACACAGGTTTGATGTGAAATCAAGTCTCTCTGGGCTTGACCTTTGCACAACTGATGTGTGGTGGCCCAGTGTGTGAGCACCAGCTGTGTGGTGGGTCCAGACACCTTTCCAGAACTGGTGTTGTACGTCTGTGAATCTCAGAACACCCAAAGCAGTGATCTAATAATGATCCTGAGTAGCAAAGTTCCCGTGTCTGTGTCTGCTATTAACATTTAGAAGGTAATCTCCTTAACACCATAAATGCTAACTACTCTGGCACGCCCTTGACAGGTATAATTGTCTGTAGTCCTGTAAAAAATAACAGCCATCTGGCAGAAAGTGCTGGCTCTGGGAGAGGGAAAAAGAAGACAGGCAGCAGCAAGAGACCAAAGCCAATCCCCCAGCACAGGTTACCTTGGGGCTATTGGATTGCCTGGCAATCTGCTCATGTCCCTCTTTTCAGCAGCTCTCAGTGTCATGGGAGGAACATCTTGCCATTTTAGCCTTGCAACCAGGACGAGCCTGATCTGAATTTATTACAGACATGGAAGCAGAAATACTTCTGCTTCACTGGAACTGACAAACATGATAAGAAGAGCTGGCCTGGTGGAGATCAAACCCATGGGCTACATAAGAAACCTTGCTCAGTTCCTGAAAGAAGTGTTATCACCCTGATAATAGTTTGCTGTATATCATCTGGTGCTTGCGAGGAATGACCTGCCTGTTCCTCAGCATCTCTGGCTCTCCTCATCATTATAGCCCTTGTAAAAAATGGCATATTAAGTGCAAAGACCAACAATCCTGGAAAGGAAATGATCCCTGTTATTCACAGAACCACAGCAGTACAGGCAGCCAAATGCAAGCTCCTCCTGGGGCATCTCTTGGCTTTGACCCTGATCCACAGAGCTCTTTCTTAGAGCAAAGAAAGAATCCAGTTCAGACAGGCTGTTTATTTGCTGGCCTTTCTGATAAGACTGTTGAAAAAGCCTGTGGAAATTGTGGGTACTGGTAAAGCAGGAACATTTCCCAGCAGGATCCAGGCAAAGACTGGCTGTGCAATGCCTGCTGACCCATCAACAGGGAACTAGAGCAAACATGCTCAGTATCACCTGAGATGAGCACTGCAATGTCCCCACCTGTGGAGGGAGGGCAGAAGGATGTGGGAGCAGGGAAAACCCCTGGACAATGCTGTTCCCAGGCTCTGACAGACACCAGGAGCCCTGACAGCTTTCAAAACAAAGTTTTTATCCAAAACCCATGACACAAGACAGCCAAACAAGTTCAAGCCATCTTAATGACCCTCTCTGAAGTTCCCTAAGGTTATGGTCACATTTTCGCTGGGGCAGTGAACCAAAATTTGTCTTCAAACTCGAAAAGAAGAAATTTGAACTTCTGCATGAATTAGAGCTGCATCCACAGCTTGGTCTCGTCTTTGCTGGTGGTTTTACCTTTGCAGCTTTAAAGAAGTGCTGAATTCACACATCCCAGTGATGCTGCACCAGCTTCCTTTCACCTCCTGTTTCATTTTTGAGGAAAAGTTCTGTTCTCACATTTACCTCAAATCTCCCTGTGGCTTTTTAATACCCCCAAGGAAACAGAAGAGGATGGTCTCTGTTACAGCAGAGTCTCCTGCGTGTGGCTTGTTAATGATAACAACAATGACCAGAGCAATGCAGAAGAATTTAGGGAGGAAAAGGGCACATTTCACTCCTTGCTCTCAGAAAAGTTGTCTTTAGCCTCTGGATGAGCACACAGGAGCTACAGATCAAAGACATCTGCTACCAGACAGCTGGATTCCCATGGCTGAGTGGTTGTCCTCAGCCTGCAAATAAAGACCAGGTGCTGCAGTTCATCCCTGCCTCATTCCTGCCCCGTGAAGGGGAGATCTGAAACCTCTCTAAGGTGAGTTTGGCAAACACACCACAGCCAATGCCACGATGCCACCCTAGTGGGCCAGGGTTTATGGTCATCTCACTCACAACACCTCTCTTACAAAATGGTATTTATTTTATGGATGCCAATTCACTGCCAGCATCTGAGAATAATTTTAGAAATGACATCTGGCTAAATTTCACTTTTTTTGGTTAATCTCTAGCTTAGTTGCTTAGGACTAAGGCTGTCACCTGGAGCAGTTAAATGGCTCAGCCCTCCTCCAGCCTGCCAGCAAAAAGGTGTTGGTACAGCTGATCCACTGTCTCACCCTGAATGTCTCACAGGAGGATTTTCTCCAGATGATTCATATTTAGCCCTTTGCTTCCCCCTAAATTGCTTTTCCTGACCCCATTTAAAGGAGTCTTGAAGGACACTGACACTTGCTTTTCAGGCTTTCATCTAATCCTTCTCTCACTTTGCATAAATCAGGAGTAACTGCTCCAAAGTCTATTTCTTGCACAAGCATTAGCACAACTGCTACAAGCCCCAAGACTGATTTCAAACACTGGCTTCAGTCCTAGCAATAAGGAGCCTCAATCACAGCAATCACTCTTCACATAAAGGACCATGACGTGGTGTTTGCTCATGTGGGTCTTTCTGTGTGTCTGCTGAGGGCTGGGCTCACCCTGCAGCCTCCCCAGGGGTCTGTTCCCCTCTCCGTCCCCTGCCATGGGGACACTAGACCAGGTTGCTCCAAGCCCCGTCCAACCCAGCCTTGAACATTTCCAGGGATGGAAAACTTCCAGGGATGAGGAGCTACATTCACTTTGTAGTGAGGCAAAAGCTAATGGTGATGCAAGGAAAAAGAGAAACAGCAGAGGAATGCAGGCAGTATGATCTCCCATAGATATTCAGTATATCTATGTAGATATAGATACATCCTATCCTATCCTATCCTATCCTATCCTATCCTATCCTATCCCATCCCATCCCATCCCATCCCATCCCATCCCAT
>JAWWEW010000042.1:11520174-11564353 GCA_035583185.1 Anabacerthia variegaticeps | reverse complement strand
GCTCCGAGGGGGGGGCCGTGCGGAAGAGCAGCGCCCGGCTGCGCGTCACGGTGCGCAGTGAGTGCGGGCATGGGGGAGCCCCGACAGCCTATCCGGGCACCCCAATGTGTGCCCGGGTACCCCCATGTGTGCCGGGGCAGTCCTATCCCTTCCTGGGTATCCCCAACCCTCCTTGATACCCCCAACACTGCCCAGGTACCCCCATCGCCTTCTGGGCACCCCCATCCTGCCCTGGGTACCCCCATCCCAGCCTGGGTAGCCCTATCCTTGCCTGAGAACCCCCATCCCTTCCTCGCTACCCCCATCTCTTCCTGCCCTGCCCTGTCCTGTCCTATCCTATTCTGTCCTGTCCCATCCTATCCTACCCTACCCTACCCTATCCTATCCTACCCTACCCTACCCTACCCTACCCTATCCAGTCAGGGGCTCAGCAGCTTACAGAAATAGGTTTGATAAACTTCCTCATCTCTTCCTGGCATTTGTCCCTTTTAAACCTCCCCACCCTAATCATTTGGCCTGGCACAGAAGGCAGCTCTGGAGAGGCTGGTGGAGGTGCAGGGAGGGCTGGGGTGGGTGCCCACTGTGCTGGCACCAGTCTGGGGGGGCCAGAAGCATGTTGTGCATCAGATTTGGGGAGCATTGGCTGAGCCCTGTGGGGATCAAGGCCAGGCTCTGCCAGGCAGGGCTGAGGTGTACCTGGCTCTCTGCCTGCACTCCCCCCGCCCCTGCCAGTCTAATGAACACCAGCTTCACACGAGGTCTGAATAGGAAAAGGGAGGGGGGAAACGCACTTGGGATAGAGAAACATGTGACAAAAGCTGCGCATATTTTCATCAACCAGAGGCCAGGACATAAGAATAATCAGTTTCCCAGCCCAGAGCAGAAGAACAAGACCAAGGGTTTCTTTTCAGAGGAGCTGAGACAATAGTGACAAAGGGCCACACAAGGTCAGTGACACTTCAGCAACTCATGTCAGCTGAGGAGCTGGTCCTGATCTGTCATCTCCCTGCTGCTCATTGACAACTGAGGCCACGAGGCACAATCCACCTCTGTGTTACTGAGCTGCACAAACCTCCCCGTGCTCAGAGGGGCCAAGGGGAGCTCTGCTGCATTCAGCTGGGGGCTGCTGCTCTCCCTCTGCTCTGGGGACTCACCGTGATTGTCACATCCCTCTTCCCCCACCCCTGAGCCTCCAGCAACCCCTCTGGCTCATTTGCATGGCTGGGAAGGGACAGAAACTCAGCAGTTGCTGACTCTGTGCACAGTGTCCTAAAAAGTGCCAGGAGTAGGAATGCAAATCTCCCATCGTTCAGCAAGGGCTTGGGACGTGCTTCACAGACACTTTTACAGCCCTGTTTCTCAAAAACACCTAAACAGGAGTGATAACTCTTAAAAGAAGTGGCAGATCTTTTCCATTTGGGGTCCCTCTCAGGTCTGCAGCAGAACCATATCTCCTTCTGAAGTCAGTGAGCTTTGGTCCTGGAACTTGGCGCTCTCTCTGCTCCTTCCAGCGCCGAGGTTTGTGTGAAAACGGGACATGCCCACTGCCATCTGGGCACAGGAAAGGTTGGAGAACCTGCAGAGGTGCTTCACACCTTGCTGGGTGACAGCAAGCAGACAGTCAGAGGTGAGTTTTGCCATTTCTTCCCTCTTACAAGGCTAGTCAAGGAGAAGAAGTGGTAATTATAGATCTGTGTCCAGGATCATGTGAATAGCATGAACCTACAGGTACAAACAGCCAACAGTTCACAACTCGACTCTTTTAAACATGCAGAGCTCCTGTGCAAGGAAATGCAGGTATTAGCAGTGGTTCGCCTTCAGCCTTCAGCACTGGTTCTTTCCTAGGACAGAACAACACGTTTCCAGACAAGGAAAGGGGCTGGTAAAGTTTTCCAGAGCAACACAGGGTCAGAGGAAGGCTCTGGATTTGTCCCAGTTGCATATTTTGTTGGTTTCAGAGCTGGGGCAAAGCCACAGTGACTCAGGGACTGAGACTTACATGCTTGGTCCATTATTAGTAAAACACATGAAGAGTGACTGGGAGAAGACCCCTCCCAATCCCAGTGTCTGGGGCTCAGGAGAGGCAAAACACCTCAGGGCTCCACCTCCACATGAGGCTGCAATGGCTGAAGAAGCCACACACCTTAATCTTCATGTCTATGGGCAATTGCCATTCTTATAGCTCTTTGCCTGCCTCTCCTCAGAAATCCATGGTCAGAGCTTCCAGCTGGAGAGTGGTGGGATGGACAGGAGGAATGGACAGGCCAAGAAGAAGTCACAGCACCAGCAGAGGCAGTGGAACAGCAGACGGACAAAAGTCCTCTGCACTTATCTTCTAGACTTTGAGGCCCCAAACCTACAAAGGACTCTTGTCAATCACAATAGAGCCTTGTGCCTGCCCAGGAGATGAGGGTGAGCTGGGCCATGGGGCTGTGCAGCCCAGTGAACAGCCAAGCAGAGGTCCCACCTGGGCCAACCTGACACCCCTCACTGCAGAGCCCTTACTCAGGGAAGTGGCTCAGGTGCTTTTTCCCCCCTTTGCAAATAAAGTCATGTCATTTTCCGAAACGGCAAAAATGGAGGTTTCTTCCCTCTAGGATCTTTCAGGACCTTCCAGGTCCTCCCACTTGCAGCCCTTGACTCCTCCTGGAAACTGGTGGCTCACCCTGTAATTCCAGGGATGAAATCACTCAGCCTTTGTGCTCCCCATCGCAGCAACTTTCCAAAGTGTGTGTCTGCCAGCAAACGGAACACTTTCATGTTTGCAGTGGGAAGGAACTGTTTATAGCCCATTCTGATGCTGGGTTTCTCTGGGGTGAGAGACAGCTCTGGGCAACGAGGGATTAGGGGGTCCATTGTATCCTTTTCTGATGTTGCCCACCATTCCCTGCCATTTGCATACATCCCACACTCAGGATTCAGGGCATGGAAAGAGCCACCCCACCTGCTCCAGGGGCTGGGCATCACTGCACCAGGAGCTGCTTCGAACACATTTTGGGGGGATGATTGTGCACGGGCTGAGTCTGTGTGTGCATGGGGAAGGTAGGGCAGAGGGGGAGGAGGGAGAGAAACAAGAGTAAACATGAATTGGGAGGATTTTCAAAGCCGGCAGAGGGCCTGGAAAAGGACAGGCTTTGAATTCTGCATGTTCTTTTAACTCGGCCTCTGATTTGAAGAGGCCCCCGAAAGCCTGGTAAGCCTCATTGAACTTGAAAAGCTACAAGCTTCCTTTCTTCCCCATTTGCTTTGTCTTCTCTTATCTCATTCATGTGAGACATTGCTCCCACCCCGGCCCTCGCTGCAGAGAGGAGCTGGTCAGAGCCCCCAGCGCCGCAGAGAAGCAGCAATATCACATCATTCCCAGAAAACCCCTGGACAATGGGCAGGAATTATCAGCGAGGTGCTGCAGTGACCCGGGCTCAGCCTGGGATAGGGGCTAATCAGGAGGGGCTGGGCTGTCCTGCCACATCTGGGCAGATGGCCCTGGTGCCAAAGGGGGCTGCCAAAAGGCAGTGTGTGAACCCCCCTGTGAGCCCTTCTGCAGAGAGGAGGGTTTGGCCTTTGGTTTGCAGGGGACACGTGCCAAGATGCAGAGCCTGCAGGTACCCCACCTGCCCAAAGCTCTTTGGGAGCAGGCAGCTCTTACTGGAGATCCCAGATGTGCCCCCAGTGCTGACGCAGACACTGGAGGGTACAATCACAACTATTCCCAAGGATCGCAGGACCAAAGTGGATGGGGAATTGCATGCTCACATGCCTTCTGTGGCTCTCCTGTGGGGTTTTGCCCTCCCTTGCCTACTGCCAGGATATCAGATCCCTGTCCCCGCCTTGCTGAGGGCTTAGGGCACTATTTACTGCACACTGAGGAGCTCTTTGCAGCCTGTGCTGTGCTGAACTGGTCAAATCCAGGACCCAGCAATGACTCCCCTGCATGTGCCTAAAAGCATTACAGGATTTATCAAGACCAGATCATGGGATTAATTGCCACCTTCAAGGAGGACAAAGGTGCACCCGCTGCTTAATACTGCTTAATCTTACTGGGAATGGGAGATAAAACCTCCAGGTGTCCCAACACACCTCAGGGAGAATATTACACTGCCAGTTATAAAGAATCACCCCCATCTATGTTGTCCCTCCACTCTGACTCCTCACAGCAGGTACTTGCAGCCAAATCTTCCCTCCCTCCGTTCTGACTCTTCACAGCAGGCACTTGCAGCCAAATCTTCCCTCGCAAGCTGCAAATGAAACTGAAAATTTAGAGCCAGGTGGGCCTTTTCTGATGAATATTGCACTAAAAGGCAGCTTCCTGCAGCACTTCTCCCACTCTGTGAGTGGGGAGAGAGTGAGGGTTTGGAGACTCTCAATAAACAAGTGAAAACTCAAATATAATGAGAAAACCTTTTGTGGCATAAGGACCTCTGCATGTCAAGTAAATTCATTACATCCCAGCTTGAATGGCAATCTGACAGCCTCCAAGTGTCTAATGCAATTACGCTGAGATGGGAGAGATTGTACAGCTGGGCTTCCCTGCTAATAAAACAGAGCCAAAGGAACAAAAAGGGGATGACAAGAAACTGGGGGCTTTCCACCAGGCACGGCAAAGCCCGATGGAGTTCGGGGATTCCTGAAACTCTTTGATTTTGGAGTTCACAGGGTTCACGATGCAGGCAGAGTTCACAGGTTTTTCTGTGGAGTTTTCACCCATTGCTCGTCCCTCACCTTCCACAGGGAGATCTCCCATTAAATACACAGAAGGGGACTATAAACCAGCTCTGGTAAATTCAGTGGATTTACCCCAATAGCTGCAAGTGTTTTTTCACCTGAGCAGCAATGCAGGGTCCCTTCCTCTTCCCCTCCCTGTTGTCACTGCCTGAGCACGTGGGATAACCACACAGTAAACACACAGAGTAAATTGCCAAAGACAGGAGAGAACAGATGCCCATTGAAGCTTTACTACATATGCACAGCATCCCATAATATTTACAAATTCAAGCCCAACCTAAACCAAGATGCTGGAAAATGAGTAATAAAATCCTACCTATGTCCACCTCCCCAGTGCCCTGCTGGCATCTCTATTCCACCCCTGGGTGAAGTGGGAGTGGCTTTGCTCTTTGAACACCAATTTAATGCCAATCCCACCTCGATTATGGTGATGGGATTCCTGGCTCAGCACAGCAGCCATCCCAAGTTACTTTTCTGGTCAAGAGAGGGTTTCAAGCCCACTCTGATAGGACCCTGAGGATTTTTACCTGCTCAAGCCCTGGCGAGGTGAGTTAACCTCATCTTTCTTCCCTTAAAATTGTAGGGTTTCCTGTTCTCAGCCCAACTCAGTGAACCAGGGCCTTGATTGCCTTCCCAGCTCAGGTTTATGCATTATACTGATAGATTTACACCTTACACACATGAGCCAACCCAACAGCCTGGTGGCCTGGGGACATGTGCTGTGCACTTTGGCTTAAACCTTTCACTGCAACTTTTAGCTTAAACCTTGTCCAAAATGACATGAAATAGCCTGAAAACAATTTTCTGAGCTGGAAAGAGCAGCTCCTGCCCAGGATACCAACCCCCTTCTTCCCATGCTAGACAAACCCTGAGACCTTCCCATTCCTCCCTCTGCAGTTCTGTTACAGCACTTTGTGCATCCCGTCCTGTGGGGGCCAAGTGAGCCCTTGGAAAGAAAACTGCAGAGGAAAAGGGTATTTCTCCCACGTGTGAGAGACTCTCTGTGATCATACCAAGTAGCAGGATGAAAAAATTGAACCCAAGTTATCTTTGGAGAGTTGCCTGTTGGGACATCTCACATTAGTAGCAAATACCTGAAGAGAGGCAGGGTTAAAGGTGGCACCGGCATTAAATTTTCAAATACTTTGATTTTTCATTAATTATCTTGGGAAAAGTAACCATGTTTTCTGTTTACACACAGCTCTTTGTGCTTTACATTGGATGAGATGATAACCTGCTTCAACTAAAGGTATGGCAAAAATTTAGGCCTCGTCCAACTAAACAGGGCAATTCCAAATGAAAAAAGAAATTTCATTTCAGCTGTGGATGAATTAATTGTGTTTGGCTCTGAAGATTGTCTGTCTTCATTATTTCAGTTTAGCTTGGATTAGATTAACATAGATTAGATTGATGGATGGGGGAGGAATGGAAGGACAGTATATTCCCTTTTTAAGAGTAATACACAAAATAATTGAAGTCAGAGGAATTTCACAAGAATATAAATCTGAATAAAGTCAGACGAGCCTTGTGGACTCTTTAACCTTGAAATACTTAGAGACTCATTTGAAGACAAGTGTAATTACTTCTCCACACCATGCACTCCTTTACAATATTCTTATAGTGCAAAATCATTCATATTGAAAGATATCCATGGATCTCTCCCTGGAAACTTCAAAGATTTCCAAACTAGCAGGCATTTGGCAGCAAAAACATCCTTGGCTCGGGAGATACCATTGCTTTACAGACTTTTTTTTTTGCCATGCTTAAGTTTCAAATGACTTTTTTGCTAACTCAGAAATACATCTGTGTGTTCCTACCCAGAAGGAAAAAGGATTCTCTGCAGAGAAATGGCACCTAGAAGGCAATTCTGAGCTCCAACAAGTAGTTTTCCAGCTCTCCAGAACAAAGCGGGTGACTTGGCTTGGAAAGTCAGCCAAGGAAAATCTCAGAATTCCATTCAGTTGACTACAATTGGGACTTTATGAAAGAAAATCCAGTCCTCTCCCAAAACTGGGCAGTTTCGAAGCAGGAAACACCAGCTGGGACTTCAAAGCTTTGATATTTATTTTTTATTTTTTCGCACTGGGTGCACTAGAAAGGTCTCCCTCTGTCCAGGCTCATATCTGAAAAACCATCTGCAATTCAAAAGGTGCTGAAAATGTAGTCTCAACCTGAATTATCAGCACAGACTCAGCCTCCTGATCCTTTTATCTGATATTTAATCACCTCTGAACATCACCAAATCCCTGCTGCTGAATGGGAAATGGTGCAACTAGTCCCAGGGCAGCCTAACCTCAGAGGTTTTGCCAAGCAGGCATCATTTAGCCCATCTCTTGCAAACGCTGAGCTATTTTCTGTCCCAGTTCAGCTGTTCCCTTTGTTAATCCCTTCCTTGGGTAGACACAGCCATGGCCCTCCTCTACTGTGAGACAGCAAGTCAGAAATTAATCAGAGCTGAGCTTTTCCTACCCTTTGCCATCCAAATACTGACAGTCTCTCCTTCACTGAGCCCCACTTTGAAGCCAGAAGAGGAGATGGTGTAAAACTCAATTTCTTGGGGGTTTTTCAATGATTATTAAAAAAGATTTTCTACACAAGGTAATAACCCCATTTGTACTTGCAGAGGTGGTGAATGGCCTTCTGGGCCCAGCTGAAAGCTCAGGATGCCTTGTCCCATCACGCCAAAGCAAACGCTCCTCCATGGGCAGTGCTGGGAATGTCCAAGGCAGGGATGGATTACACGAAGGGCTCAAGTACCACATTGAGTCCATCCAAACCCATCACCACCTGCTCCAGCTCAACTCTGTGTCCTTCTTATCACCCAGCACGGACCAGGACGTGTTACCTCCCAGCAGAGGTGAGTTTTCCTCTTGAAGGAAGTGCCACGTGGGCACCAGAGCAATCCAGCATTTACAGACACCCCGCAGCTTTGCAGTCCATCCCTCCTGCTGACACCACTTGGCTCCTCTCCCTTCTCCCACTCATAGCTGTGGCTTCAAAACCAGGGGTCTTGTCTAGACAACACTTCCTTACGTGTGTGAGTCACGCTGAGCAAGGGCTTCTCAAGAGCTTGTTTGTGGCAGGACCCTCTGCTCGACAGAGAGGAAATTCCTGCAGGGTTCACAGTGTTTTCTGCCTGGCAGATGGAGGGAAATGCAGTGAGAATGGACCTTCACTAAGATGTTGTGTCTACTGAAAGCCAAGCTATCTGCAAAAGTAGCCACGAAGCCACGTGTGTGTGATCTTACCACACTTGCTTTTGCCACAGCCTTGTCCAAGGCTAATGAATAAATAGATCAATGTCTTGGTTTCTGCAGGGGAGGAGGGATGACCTGAGGGGAAACACTGAGTATTATGACTCAAATACCGAGTTGTATCTGGAGTCGTGCAGCTCCTCACACTACAGAAATAAAATCCGTATTTTTTATTTTAATGGGATTTCTGAGGATTTCACACTATTTCGGAGTCATGAAGAAAGAATGAGTTTCAGTGGATAAAGAACTGCTTAGGGCTTGTTTTTCCAATGCCTAAAAACTATGTCTTTAGTGTGATATAAATGCCTTCAAACATCATCCCTGCCCCAGGAGATGCATTATTCTGGAAAGCCACCCCCACAATTCAGTTGAATCCTTTTCTATGCCTGGAATCACAGAATCTCAGAATCATTAAGGTTGGAAAAGACCTCCAAGATCATCGAGTTCAACCTTTTACCATCCTCACCTTGTCAACCAGCCCACAGTACCAAGTGCCACATCCAGTCATTCCTTGGACACCTCCAGGGATGGGGACTCCAACTCAACTTCAAGCTGCACTTCAAGCTGCTCTTATGGTCAGGAGCATCAGTATGACACCAACACAGAGACCTGCATGGAGGAAACCTCCACTGCTCCTGGCATCATCCTACAGGTGCACTGAAGAAGACCTTGGTCTGAACTGAGACCTCCCTGGCTGCCATCCTGTCCTTCCCTTGCTCTCCACTGATGGTGCAAAGCAAGACCTTGGAGTCATAACTCAGTACAGGGGGTTCACCACCTCCTGTTGATCTCAGCCTGACTTAAACCCCAACCTGAAATCAAACCACTCCTCCCTGCTTCACTTGCAGACATGGCCAAAATGCACTGGGGGTACCTGCTCGTGGTCTGGACAAAGGGAGCACCTAAAGGAGATTCCTGTTCTGCCTCAGACCCTGCAGAGTTGTTGATTTAGAGACATCTAATCTTACTTTGCCAGATTTAGCATCCCTGCCCTGGAGGAGACTAAAGTATCCTCGATGCATGTATTTGACCAACGTTGGGGCTGTTGAAGCAGGTTTTGAGCAGAAAGCTCCCTATTTTTTAATGAAGATTTGAATTTCCCATCCTGCATACTTTAACCAGGCCTCCCCTGCTTCCCACTAAGCCCAAAACATGAGCAATGGTGCCTGCCCTGATTTGAGAGGAAGGGCATGATGAATCTGATCCTCTGGGTTATATCTATATTAAGAAAATAAATCGTACCTGTGACTCACGATGGTCCTTCCTGTACCACTGCATTGTGTGTGCCTTAGTAGGGTGTTGACTCATGAAAACAAACCACCTCCAGGGCCCTGTCCAGGCATGAGAAGGGGATCAGCAGATGCCAGGGATTGCCCACAAGCAGTTGCATGAAGTGAGCTGAGCTGTGCCAGGATACTCCAAGATACAGGATGAGCCTTGTCCTATTTAATTTATGGATATAGTTTATTATAGATGCAATTATTGAGTCCTAAGTCCATCCTTTAGCATGCAGTGGGGGTGAGGGAGGGTTTTCAGCTTAGATTTTCCCCTTCAAAGCTGGAGGAGAAAGGAAGAAACTCCCTCCCTCTCCCCTCTGTCTTTAGCAGACAAGGAGATGCTCATCATTCCCTGATCCTTCTCCTCCCCAAACAGAAATGGGAATGACATTCTGTGTCTCTCCTGCTCTCTGCTCCTTTCTGTGGCAATTTTGCATCCTGGCTCAAAAGCCCCTTTGAGCATGCAGGGAACACATGCCAGAAAAACAAAATATCTCTTTCTTTTCAAAGAAATAATTTTGCTGGCTCTGCTCCGCTGTTCTCACACTGCCATGAGCTCCAAGCCCTCCTATTTATTAACATGGCTAAAAAGCTGGAGAAAAATTGGCAGCCAGGACAAAAGCACTCAGAGCCCTGTCATGCAGCAGAGCAGAAGGAGAACATGATGGAGCTGAGCAGCCCAGAAACACGGGGGGTGATGGGGAGAAGGGAGGGAGCCAGGAGAAGTCACTCCTGGAACACCTTCCTGATACTCCATAAGCCTCAGCACCTACAGCAGCACTTGCTCTGCCTTTCCAGCCTTGCAAATTTCATTCTTTCAGAACACAAGACTGTTCTGAACAGGAAGACTTGGTTTTTTTGATCAAATTATTAATCTTCATTGTTTCATCCTTTGGGGTCTAAAGCAGGGAAACCTAAGAGAGGTTTCTGAACACCAAACATGAAAACATCTCTGTTCTGCCAGCCAGGCCCTCTGGAGACTCTGAAAAGCTGTTGCTGAGGTGTCTATCTTACCACTAGTTATTTCTGGAAGTGCAGCACGTACAGAGACCATGGCTTTGTGTATCAATCAGCCCCCATCGTGCATACCATACCCAATAGGAAACCACACAGGAAATGAAAAGTTAAGCTCCCTAACAGCCCCAAGCCCCCGGAACCACCACTAACACAGCCACCACAGACCACAGAGACCCTCTAGCGACTTTAACTCTGCTTGTTGAGGGGCTTCAACACCTCCTGCCCCCTCCCCAGAGCGCAGTTTGCCAGAGCTGTGTGGTCTGCAGTGGCAGAGAACAAGATCTGTGCGGCCCAGGGGCTGAGCTTTGTGGGGCTGGGCTTGAAGGTGAGGTGGTAGATGACACATGGCATATGGGGGGATGATTTGCTGTGGTTTTTTATATCAAATAATTCCATTTTCTGTTAAAGAAGTTGAATCAAATGGGGTATCTCTGTATGTTGAGGTACACACACCAACACACACACACATGTGCATGTATAGATGGCAAATGTGAAGGGCAACATCTTCAAAGTGGAGATATTCAAAGCAGGAATTAATCTTCTCAAACCAGGAATGGAAAGTGGCTCATCCCAGGGGTTCAGTCCATGCCTACAAGCCCCATTCACAACAGCACAGTTATGATTACTGAGAATTGTACATTGCACAAGGACCTGTCCCAGTGTTTTTCTTCAGGAAATCCCTGCTGAGGGGACAAACTCCTCCTTTTCTCTGGCACTTGGAGCCAGGCCCTGTCTGCCCACTAGTGCTCCCACCCGTGTCTTTTCCTCCAAGGAGGCACCTTTGTTTCTGCAGAGGACAGCAAGAGTTGCTGCTCACTGTCATCTCCTCAACATCCATCCAGCAGGCAGAGGAATTTTGGCTTTCCCTTTTGGATTCAGCCCCAGAAATTCCCTCCTCAACAACAGCTGAGGTGCACTGGGTCTAAAATCACCTGTGGCTGACCAACAGCCACCCAAACTTTGGGGACATAAATCCTCAGCTGGATTCCTGACCCAGGGGCTGAAGTTGGGTAGCTGAGGGCAGGAGGATGAATCCTGGTTTCTGCTCCAGTGTTTGCTCCCAAGATGAAAAAACACCTCTTCTTAATCCACATCAGACTGGTCTCATCTCCTGGAAGATCCTGGGGACAGGGACCTGCTCCTCTCACTTTTGTCCACTACAAAGCCCTCACCTCAGTTTGAGCCTCAGCTGGGAACACCTGAGGCTCTGATAGGGCGAAGTGAAGTCCTCTGCTCTGAAATGCTAAAGAGTCAACTTATCCTTCATGGAGTTTGCCCATTCCTTCCTAAAATCGGGCAGAGATTTATCAATATCTCACCAGCATGAAAAAAAACCCCAAAACAAAGTTCAGGTGTTGAAGCAAGCCATTTCCTGTAAGGGAAACAACTGTTTTTACAGGTATAAGTGAGGCCAGATTTTCTACAGATGCGGGGAAATTCTTCATTTTGCGAGTTGGAATTGGTTTTTTCTTTTCAAGTGGGGAGGGGGGGGGAGTGGAGGAGGCAGGAAATGTAAAAGATTTTGGAAACATGAAATGAATAGGTCAAGACACGTCATTTTGCTGAACCAAAGCAGGAGGCAACAGCTTGAAATTGAAATTAAATAGACCACCTGCAAGAAAAGGAGAGGAAGGGGAGATGGGGAAGAGGGGAGGGAGGGTCAGCGCTGGCATGAATATAAACCACACATTTTTAAAAGCATCCGTCAGTGAATTATTAAAGATGCTGTGCTGCTCGTTTCAGGTTTGGACATCTTGGCAGTTGAGATGGGAAATGTGCCAAGGCACATGAGCATGGATTGAATACTTATTTTTGAATTCCTGGCAGGCACCTTTCCTTTAAAATACCAATTCTGGTGAGTGGTTGGAGGCAAAGTGCTCTCTCTAGGACCGGAAAAGATCTCTGCTCCCACCCCCCAAGCGTGCAGTGAAGAGCTGGACGTGACGGGGGTGTTTATTCGAAGCATTGTAGACTCTTCTCCCCACTCTCCCCTTCAGCCTGTCCAAATTATCATTGCAAAATTCATCTTCCTCCCACAGGCACACACAGAGGCACTCCTGCCCTCTTGGTTGGATCCTCTGGGCAGCTCAGCTCCCACCCTCTCCTCCCCAGTGTGCACCATCCACCTCTCCTGACCTACATCTCATCAATCCTTTCTCCTCTGGGCTTTCCCAGCAGCCGTGTCTCCCAGGGCCTCGGGATCATCTCCCCGGGAGCTCCCTGGGCATATCTCATTAGCCTGCACAGTGCTGGGCTAATTCCTGTCCTCCCCTGACCACAGCCAATAAATCCTGCAGCTCTGAGATAGGCTCAGAGCTCCTGCTGGAAGGCTGAGGCGCATCCCTGGTGGCCTTGGCACTCCTGCCTATCTGTCTAGACCATTTGAACCCCGGTGCCTAAGACTCCACATGCTGTTGTAAATCTCATTTGAGCAAAAACCCTCCCTTCTCAATCGACATTTTGAAATGGGGAATGAGGCAGAGCGAAGCTCGGTGGAGGGTAAATTTGATCCTTCCCTATGACAAAGCAAGGAAAACCACAGAGCCTGGCTTGGGAAAAGCTCCGAGCCGAGAGAAGAAAGTTACAGGCGCATGGGACAGAAGGAATCCAAGCAATTGCCAGAATATTTGTAAATAAAATAATAAGCAGTGAAGTGAAATAAGCTGACACGCGAAATGTGCATGTTGATTAAAACAGCCCCGGAGACCATTAATGACAAAGTCACTGTTGATGCCAACAAAACCCCAACCGTAGCCCTGATGCATATTCATGGCATCTGAACAACATCCCGTCAGGACTAACGAGGGGCTGTGCTTGGGAACAGCTCACATGGAGCCAGGGGGAGACTGCTCGGTGCCTGACAAATTTGGGAAGGCTACAAGCGTTGAAATCTCTCTTTGTTGCTTAACAAACATGGAAGTAAGGGAATGCCATACCTCTTGTTATGGAAATAGCACACAGCGCTGAGGATATATGATAAGTCTAGGGGAGAATTACAAACATTCAGGCCTGATCCCTTTGAAATCTCTGGGAGTTTTGCCATTTATTTCAATGAGGCTTTACCGAGTCCTCACAATGGATGTAGTCATTTCTCTGCGGGCGTCGATGCCGTTCCCTTCGCCTCGGCAGCCGTGCTGCTCACGGGCACCTGGGAAAGGGGTTCAGCATGGAATGCCATCATCTCCATGCAGAATTGGGCAGGTGCAGAGGTGGGTCAGGGTGACATGTGGAGGGAGGAAAGGATCTCCACCCAGTCTTCTCAGCCATCCCAAGCAGTCCCTGCCTTTCCTACCAGTATACCCAGGGGATATTGCAGCCACACGTGCAGGTACCAGGCAGGTGCACGGGGTCTCCTCCAAATAGCTCGAGCACCTGGGCTCATTTCATCCCAAAACTAAGCAAAGAGCAGGCAATGGGTTTGAGATCCAGCAAGTTCCTTAAGGACATGGAAAGTGAGTGTTGGAGAGCTCAAAATAACACAGGATCCCTATCCCTGACCCCCTCCACAGGAGCGCTCCTGCAGGTCCCCCTGAGGCAGGGACTTGGGGTCCTCCTTCACAGGACAGGAGGGAACAGCGTTTTGCTGCATCTGAGCGAAAGATAAAGGCAATTCCTCCCTCCACAGCCTGTGCCAAGGTCCTGGTGCCTCCCATCTGACAGCAAAGCCCCACATGGACGGACAGCCAGGCTTTGCTCCGTGTACCAAGAGATGAAAACCCAAAAATTCAACCAGAGCTGCTGGGTGCTGCTGTCCAGAGCCTTGTCCTAGCAACTGCCTCCTGTTCAGGAATGGCACCACTGCTCTGTTTTCAAGTGTAACTTTGTGGGTCCTCCACAACAACCTGACACCTCACCCTAAAATACGGCTGTCGGTACCCTTGCAAAGCTCAGCTACTGCTATTTCACCATCAATCACATGAACTGACATATCTCCAAAGCCCTCATTGCTAGACTCAAATCTAATCTACCTGCTGGATTGCTTGACATGCTTAAGGTACTCAATAATTTACTAGAAACGGAGGGGAACCAGTAAATTACAGAATTACACTCGATATTAAAGGAATTTGTACTAAAAAATTTGCTCTATTGTTCAAGTTAGGAGCAATATATCTCATAACTATTGAAGTACCTTCAACCACAGCTCCACTGTGGAGGAAGGCACAAGAGCAGCAGAAGGTTACTAAGGAGTTTTCTTAATTGCAATTACCACCCCTGACCGATTCGAATGTTACCAGGTGATTTGTTCTGCCAGAACCTTCTATTTCCCTTTATGACCGATTGAAAGACACCCAGGAAGAGGCAATAATAAATCAGTGGGCATGGAGGGGGCAAAAAATTGCCATAAATCTTCCCTGCCACTTTAAGAAGGAGTAAGTGGTCCGAAAGTGGATTTATTCTGCCTGTATTTTCCACCTCGGGAAGTCTGAGCTCCCAGTGGGGCAGGCGAGAGGATGGAGCAAAAGGAGCTGAGGATCAGAAGCTGCTGATGTGAATGACAGTTTGCTGGTGGGAATAAAATGTTTCTTGTTTGTTCCAAGATGGAGATAACAGAGTCAAGAGGTCAAGTGGTGTGGGAATGCGAAAGCCCTGTGGGTAATGTAGCATGATAAAAAATGAGGGATGCAGGGCACGGGCGTCATTGGCACAATAGAGCGACTGGAGGCTCAGAAAGAGCTTAGATCTTGTCTGTATTTAAATATTGACTGATAATCTCACTCCATTACCTCGCCGTCCAAGAGGTATGCAGAGAGCCCCCTCCAGCCCAGCCCATTGCAGCATCCTGAGGGGAAGGGCCTGTGTTTGATGAAGTACTAACTGGGGTGGGGGGAGAGCTGTTCTTTCTCATCCATCAATCTTTTAGTCATATGCACAGTTAATGGAGGTATTTTGCTACCCAGGAGTGACCAGCACACAGGAACTGACCCCAAACCTGCAGAGTCCTGCATGGCAGTGAGGGGCACCAGCCAGCACTGGGTGGGGAGAGATGCCCTGGGTTCTCCTGGCGTGGCCTGGGACTGAGGTCACAGGTAACCCATGGAGCATCCATGTCCAATAACATCCCTCACTCCCCTGGATTTGGGAAGGGGGCTGTAATTTAGATGCACTGACAGAAAGCTGGAGATCTGGCTCTGGACCCCACAGCAGAGCTGGGTAGTGTGGAAGAGGAGGACAGGAAGCAGCTGTGGGAACCCATGGCAGGGAGAAAGTGATATAAAAATAAAACCTGTGGGGGTTCTTTAAATACATTTCCCCCTTCCACCCGGCCTCAGTTTGCTTAGCAGGAGGATGGGCTCCATCAAAATCACATGGAGGAGCCCATTAGTCCCGTGTCCCCCACAAGGAGCAGAAAGCTCTTGGGGCTCCCACCTGCCTCTGCTTTACTGTCTTGCAAAGCTCTGCAGACGCTGATCAACATAAATCATTTCTGGTATCTAGGATTATCTAAGTTGCAGCCACAGGCTGGGACCTGCCACAGCACTGGGCAAACAGGGCAAGAGAGGGTAGTAAGAACTAGGTCTTATAGACAGATGATATGGAATACTTCATTTTTTTGTCCTGGGATAGCAAGACCAACCATCAGGGAAAGGAGACAATCTCTTTATGTGGCTTCTGACAATGGTGAGGAGCAGCTTGAACACCATGGCCTTGTGCTGTGTCATACTGGAGGTGTAGGAGAGCATCTCTGAATTTCACAGTGAGGAAACTGAGGCATGGAAATGTTTAACAAATTGTCTGAAGTCACAGGGCAAATCAGAAGGGAAAATTCAGGAGCTGAGCCTGGCTTTCCCTTCCCTTTCCCCTCCACTTCCACCTCTCCCGTGGCTGTGGAGCCATTTGCACCACTATGCTGGGGCTTCTGAAATGGACACATTTACTTAATGGAGAAACCACTTCCCTTTCTTGCAGGTACAAAGCCACTTGGAGATGCTCTGAAAAAAGCCACCAAACCCAAGGCAGTATCATTCCAGCTGGCTGACAAGCCCTGCCACCAGATGCCAAAGCATGATGTGTCAGCAATAAAATGATCAGCTGCTCCATGTAACTTTTTGGGCTTGCTGTGTTCACCAGAATGGAAAACATGAGGCTGGTGCCAAGACTGGTGTTTAAATAAGGTGTCTCGTGCAGTCAGACATCTGTCCAGCTGTGGCTGTGCTGTGCTCTACAGCAGCGTCCCTGATTTACTGGTGCCAGATTAACAGCATGGGAATGTTCATTGCTTTCATTCTCAGCAGTGTGGAACCAGGAGGGAGTGTGGATCAGCCTAATGAAGCAAAGTTGCTCCACAGCCCCTGCCCTAACAGCACCTTTTTATTAAAGGAAGTGGGAGGTCCCCTCAGCTGCCTTCCCTGGCCTTCCTCATTAGGAACTAATAATCATAATACTACTACTAATAACAATAATAAAGGGAAAAAATCAAGGTGTCAGTCAGGTTGCCATTGCATTGCAAGTAAAAGAATGGGAACCGATTTCCTTTCCAGTTTTTGAAGAGAAGGGAGCATAACTTTGGGGTACAACTGAATTTAGGGTGTCTTTAGTGCTTCTTCCACCCTCTAGAGAGAAAAAGAATGTGGTCAACCCACACTTCTCCTCGAAGTCCTGTCCTGAGCTTTCCTTGAGGTATCAAGGATCAACTTCACCCACAAAGCACAGCAACTCCTGTTTAATCTGCAGCCACACTGTGGAATACATTTCCCCTCTCCAGAGATGTCTCTGGGCACCAAAGACATGGGAGAAGTGGGAAAGGGGGGTACCTACAATCAGCTCAGCTCAAAGCAGTGCCTCCATTGAGTGTCCTCTGGATCCAGTGGACCAGTCACTCCTCTGAGGGATCTTTGCAGCATGTCACCACCTCAGCATGCCCCGTTCTTGCACATCAGAGTGCCAGGTTCTGCCCCCTGATGCTGCAAATCCATGTCAGCATCTTCGGTGGTGTCTAATATTCTGATGCAAGAACGGGCCATGAAAACACTTCTTAAATGAAAATAGTTTTTACCCAGAGAAGCAAAATGGAAGACTTAGTCCTGCTTTCCCATCTCCCAATCATGCCAGCAGCTTTCACCTCAAACTGCAGAGACACACAATTATCTGAAAGTTTATGGGAGGCATCAACATCCAGAGTGGCTTGAGGAGACCAGACAAAATGCCAACAGGAGGGAAAGGGCAAAGGATCCTCCAGCTTGGACTGCAGGGTTAATTTGGGCAAGGATTCCAAGAAGTCAGCAGACAATTCAGGTAAGAAACACCAGATGAAGGCCAGGGAACAGCCCAGGGGACAATCCTGGGAACAGCCCAGGGAGCAGCAGCTGCTGCTTTCACATGTGGCCTCAGGTTACGGTAAATCCTGGACTTGCTCCTGGTTTTTACTTCAATGTGTGAAAAAATCCACAAGGACAACCTCACCTATGCCCTGGCCTTGGTAGGACTCTGACCCTGGCATTGCCATGTGCTCCCCACAGCCAGGGAGGATGGGGGGGTTTTGCTGAGGTGACACTTTTCGGATGCCTCAGTTTTGGCAGCAAACCTGTCATGGGGCAGGCACCTCCCAGCTTTGTGACCTGTGGTTATGCCAAAGCAGGTGGTTTGGGGTCTGTGTTAGAAATGCATCTGAGTTAAAAATAACTCTCCTCCCCTCTTTTTCTGTTCTGCATATTGTTTTAGCCCTGAATCCACCCAGTGACCTGCTCGGAACCCCTGGGTTGTGTAATATCCTTAAAACAGCTTTGCTGCTAAAACCAGGCATGAATAATAGAATCACAGAATGCTTTGGGTTGGAAGGGACCTTAGAGATGACCTAGTTCCAGCCTCACTGCCACAGGCAGGACACCTTCCACTAGCCCAGGGTGCTCCAAGTTCCATCCAACCTGGCCTTGGACACTTCCAGGGCTGGGGCAGCCACGGCTTCTCTGCCCAACCTGTGCCAGGGCCTGCCCACCCTCACAGGGAACAATTTCTTCCCACTATCCCATCTAACCCTGCCCTCTGCCAGTGTGAAGCCATTCCCCCTTGTCCTGCCGCTCCAGGTTCTTGTCCCCAGTCCCTCTCCAGCTCTCCTGGAGCCCCTTTAGGCACTGGAAGGGGCTCTCAGGTCTCCCAGAGCCTTCTCTTCTCCAGGTGAACCCCCCCAGCCCTCCCAGCCTGTCCCCAGAGCAGAGGGGCTCCAACCCAACAGGTTCACATCCTTCTGGCACTGGGGGTCCCAAAGCTGGACACAGTAACCCTGTACCCTCTCTGGGGCACTGGTGGGTTCCAGGTCACCCACCTGCATGATCCTCTTTACATTTTTCCCCACTTAATGTTGCAATTAGATAGGCAAAAGAGAGACAAAGTGAATAGACCTATAACACGTTTAGCTGTTGACTCAGTGTCAGCTCTGGAAGTTACAGGGATGCTGCTGAGCCCTCAGGGGGTTGCCTGAACAGTAGATCATGGTGAAATCTCAAAATGAAGTAAAACTTAATTAAAATAATCTCTCTTTGTAGGAGGGCCTGATCCAGAGGTTACTACTGGGATAAATAACCTTTACTTCCAGGTTGCCAGTTCGAATTTGCCTCCAGCTGGGAGTGAGAGCAAGTCAATGTCTCCTGTCCAGAGGTTGTTCAGTCTCCACTCTCAGAGGTTTTAAAATCTAGACTGGATAAAGCTGTCAGTGATCTGGCCTGACCTCAGAGCTGTCCCTGCCTTCAGCAGATGTTGGACCACAGACCTTCTAAGAACCCTTTCAGCCTGAATCATTTTGTGATCCTAATGTCACCATTTTCCCCAGCCACGCTGCTACCAGAGAATGACATTGGCTTCTGCAAAATGCAAGCTACCATTTGAGACAGATGGACATTTTCCATCCTGATAGTCTTCAAAACAAAAACCAAGCCAAGTTTTTTATTTGGAAGACTGGAAACATTCCCGGGGGCAATGCCCAGTGGTAACTATTAGTGCCCTCAAAGGAAATCAGGAGGCAGGTTCATCTGGGCTGGCAGGTCCCTGTAGGGCCTCCTGGCTCGGAGACCGCAGTGCTGAGCATCACACTTTGCTCTCTCTGTCACCACTGATTTTAACATTTTAATTGTCTGTGGCCATGAGTGGTGCTGGCAGGATGCTCAGGCATCACTTTTCTGAGGCTGAGGACAACCTGGTTCACACCCAGTCACTCAACTCCAGCCTTTCTCAGGATGGTGTTTCCTTCCTGGCCGTGTCCTGATTCCCTGGGACGTGTGGCCCTTCTGAGCACTGTCCTGCAGAGGCAACATTTTTTGTGCTGTGGCTGAAATTACCCCAGGGGACATCAAAACCTGTCCAGCCCGTGTGGGCTGAGCTCAGAGCTGCTGGTGTTGCACTCAGGTCACTGAGGAGCCAGTGACAACATTCCCGTGAAACCTTTGGCCAACAGGAGTAAACAAACCAAAAAAAGCCCATTATTAACAGAGAACACCGGCCCTGGCCTTCAATAATTGATGCACCAAAAGCATATAAAAGAGCCTCCAACAATACATTATTAAAAGCAGCTATTTGTAAGGTGCTGTGAAAACAAATGTAGAGAGAGGAGGTGAGAGGGAGCCTGAGGAAAGTGATGGTGAGGCAGAAAAGGGAAAGAAAGGCATGAGGTGGTGCAGCCTGACCCACCCTGAAGGACATCCAAACCAAGGTGTAGTGAATGTGGGGATTGTCCCTCAACATGGCAAAAGCAAAAGCTCCCCCTTGATCCAGCCAAATAAATTTAACCTTCCTACATACTCTGGACAGGGAGGTGTGACTCGTCCCTCCCCCCTGGCTGTTGAGGGAAGCTGGGGCTATTTTGCCTTTTACTTTAGCTCTTAAGTTTAGGAGGGGCTGAATCCAGACTTCTGATCCACCTTTTTTAGTGGGTTTACTTGCTAAGTCCCTAAATTAACACCTGCCCTACATAAAGTCCATAAAGACTAAGACAGTGTGACAGTGGGAGCAGCTGGAGGGCACACACGACATCCTGATGCAAAAAGTCAGGAATGTCTGAGATGCTTCTGAGCTTTTTCCATTGAAGGATCTCCCTGTCAAAATGCAGATTCATTTATGTCAAAACAGTTTGCAGGAAAGAGTTGGTTTTGACAAATTTCTTCTTTGCAAGCTTCTTTGAAAGAAAGTTTTCTTGTCATCTTTCTGACATGCTCAGGTTAAGACTCTTTGCTTTTTAAGGCCAAACCAAGTTTTCAGCTCTCACAGAGCCTGCTCTGGACAAGTGAGGTTATACAAAACCAACTACAAAGGCCTCGTTCAGGGCACTTTCTGGCCACAGTTCTACTAACGGGGATAAGGGCACAGAGGGATATTTTGTGTTGACAAAATAAGCACTTTCTTCCTTGAAAGTTGGCTGCATCATTTATTTAAGCATAGTCAATATTTAATGGAGTGCTAACATGCACATTAAATGTATTGCGAGTCCTCTTGGCCTGATGGCACAGCAGCAGGAACAGCTCTGGAGCAATCCACGGCAGGAGTTACATCAACTCTGCTCTGCCACACTTGGGCTGTGTCTTAGGACCATCCTGAAACACTTGTTATCTCAAAGGCAGACACTTGGGGATCACACACACAGGCAGGTGCTGGCTGAGCTGCTGTGACCAGCAGTGTGAGTGCCACGGGATGGGATTGGGATCCTTGTGGTGCTTCGACAGCAGCACAAGGAAACCTGCTCCTGGGCACTCAGCTCTGCACAGCCCCAGCTCCCCTCTCCTGGGTTCTCAGGCCAGAAACTGGTCTGGTTTCAAAGTGCTTTGTATGAGGTGGGGAGGGGTAGGAAGAGAGAGATTCTTTAAGCCCTCGCACTGACTGCCTGTAACCTCACAGAAGCAGCAGTGGAAGAGGATTAGGCAACATGACACTGTCCCCTGCCTGGTTGATGATGAGCTCTGCACCTCCCAGCACCCTCCTTGGGTCTCCTTCATTCCAGGACTGCTCCTTTCCACTGGGCTCAGACTGCCCCCAAGGAGCTGTTTTCTTCTCCAGTTGTTTCCTGCCGTGCCACAGCTGATGCACAGCCCTGCTTTGCCTTTGTTGGGAAGTTTCTCCTCCTGTCCCCCTGGAAAAGACATGTTTTGTTGACTGAGCGAGAAGCAGAGCGTTCAGCCTTATGTTGCCCACAGGGATGCTCGGACGTGGCTTGCAGGAGTGCTGAGACAATCAAAGAGGGGATTCCAGGGATCTTGCACCACCTATTTTGCTGCAAATACACAGATGTGTGCCCTCTGCAGTCACCTCCTTTGTGCTTTATATAAACACAGGGACAGGACATGATGTTAACACTCAGCCGGCAGGTTTGGAAAACATTTGGCCCTTAAGCTGTGCTTTGGAGACCTGAACTGGGCCCATCTTTGAAGAGACCTGACATCACACCCTTTATCACCCTCTCACCCAAGGAGCCAGCACCTTGTTGCCTGGGAAGATCTTTAGATGCCACACGAATACCAGCAGCTGGGGAACCAGGGGACATGTTTGCTGAGTGCCAGCACATGGAAGTCCTTGGGAAGCCAGGGAGGTGACAGCAAGGATTGCTGAACCTCAAAGATGTGCCTCAGTCGTGGCCACTGGGAACATCCCAGCTGCTGGTGGTGGAAACTCCTCTCTCCTCTCTTGGCTCAGATCGATGGATGGATCGAGGTCTGGTGACTTCACTCCTGCCATCCAGCCAGTGACACCTAAATATTTTCCTCCTTCAGGAGACAAAGGGAAGGAGGGCAGCCTGGCTCTTGTCAAGTGTGGAGCTGACAGCTTTACAGCCTCACTGGGGAGAGCAGCTGAAAGAAAGAGCGTTAGATTTAATCTGTGCTGACAGGGGTGGGTGATGGGTATTTTTACAGTGGAGGAAATGCATCGAACAGGGGAAATTAGACCAGAAGATGATAAGGATCTGGGCCTGACACAGCCAATTAATAGATGTTTACAAATGATAAAAGCTGATAGATCAAAGCAAATGCACTCCTTTTTACTCCATGCCTCCAGATTGCTTGGAACTGCCCCAGTTGGTGGCGGCTGTTTTGTCCCCGAGCTCAGGACCCTCTGCAGCCTGTGGCTATCCAGGAGCAGCTGAGGAGTGCAGGTTCCTGCTGCTGCCAAGTGCTCCCAGTGACCACAGTGCCTCAGCACAACCTTTGGGAGGGGTCAGGGAGCACCTGAACAGGTCCAGACTCCCAGTATTTGGGTATGGAGGGGCCTAATCCCTCTTTGTTCAACACACAGGGAACATTTCTGTGCCTCGCACATCTCCCTGAACCCGAAAAGCTGATTGAGAAGATGTACGAGGTTTGTGATGCAGGGGGAGAGACCCTGCTATCCAAACACAGCATCCAGCAGCTCTTCCATGGAGAGCCCCTGGTGGGATCTGAGCTTCCCATATATCCTGTGTCACACCTGGGCAGGAGAGAAGGGTGCTGCAATAGTGAGGTCAATGCCATGCTGCTCCTGGGGAACCTGCAGCTCGTGGGCACCAGCAGGAAGCCTGGCCATGCTGTGGCTCTGCTCAGGGAGGACAATGAGCAAATTGGGACAATGAGAAGGATTGAACAGCCAAATTCCTACCGTTGGTGTGCCTGCACTGCTGCTTGACCTCTGCTGCATAATCCTTCATGGACTGCATCCTGCAGGTTTGCCCTTCTATGTTTTGAACCAGATGTGCCAACTCCCCCAGACCCAAAATGCAGCTCTCAGGGTGCAGACCAAACCTGCTTCCTGCAGACCCCACTGGTGAGGCCATTCCCAGCTCGGTGCCCCCAGCCTGTCCCCCACCCCACCAGGCTGGCCCTGTGTTCCCATAGGACACATCAGGCTGCTCCAGGACAGGCAAATTCTGTCCCCAGGGAATGAGCAGCTTCTTTTCTGAGCCTCCAGTCCCTACCACACCACACCTGGAAGCCTTGCAGGGGGCTAGTGGGGTCACCACCCCAAATCACTGCCAGCTCAGGGCAGGTTGTCCTGGAAATAGCTGTTGTTTCCAGCAGCAGAGCAATTCCCTGAGCTCACACTGAAGGGAAACACTGCAAGGATGAAGCCAGGAACAGTTTGGCACAACTGAGAGCTGGAAAATCAGTGGGAGCTGCAGCTTGCAGAGCGTTTTGAACACAAGCATTGCAGGTGGCAGCAGCTCTTGGGATACAAGAGCCACACAAACCCCCAGGCTGGAGTCACAGTTCCTGCACACAACAGGAATGCTCCAGCCTCAGCTGGCATGGGGTCTGCTCTACAGCCAGGGCAGCTGCAGCTCTGCTCCCTCCTGGGTCTGTGATCCCTGGTGGGTGTAGGATCCCTGGTGAGTGTAGGATCCATAGTGAGTGTATGATCCATGGTGGATGCATGATCCCTGGTGGGTGCATAATCCCTGGTGGATGCATGATCCCTGGTGGGTGCATAATCCCTGGTGGGTGTATAATCCCTGGTGGGTGTGTGATCCCTGCTGGGTGTATGATCCATGGCTTCAGAGCAGCCTGGCATTGAAGAACCATGGTCCTCAGAATGACTGAGCATAGGCTCAGACATTCACCCACACACAGAATGAGCACAAGAAGAAAACAAACCCTAAGCCCCTAAAGAATGAAAAGGTTTCTCCAACACCAACTTCTCTGGCCCTGCACTCCTGTCACCACTGTTGGGTCAGCCCTTCCCCTGCCAGGTAGGTCTGCAGAGAGGGACCTGCTCATCAAATGATGCAACTCAACACATCTTTCATCAGCCCTGACTGTTCTGCCCCAGAAGTGTTCATGCAGGGCAAGCAGAGCTGCACATTGGCCTGGCTCTGTCTCAGTTAGGGCAGAGCAGCCCAGGCTGGGCTGTGGAGCTGGAGATTTTCCCCTTCTGCACTAATGGAAATCCTAGGAAGTGCTGCTGCATGGAGGGATGGGGCATTTGACTTCAAATTCCCCAGCTTTAATGCAAAGTGGGCTGTTAGCCTTGTCCTCCCATGGCAGCACTGTATGCAAATTAAAACATCCAAATTCATATTTAGGAACAAAAGCAATGGGCTCTGCTTAGAAATGGCTGTGCACACATAGCTCCTATGGACTTCATAAAACATCTTGATCAAATTCTGAAACTATTCCAAAGGAAGACCCAGTTTTATTAGCACCAGCATGACAGACACCAAATTCCACCATCAGCACCACTCTCACAGCTGACCAGACAGCTGGAAGTCAGGGAAGATGGGCATGGCTTGTTTAACCCTAAAACAGGACTCCTGGAGCTGCCTTAGATGCAACTAATGAGTCCTTCCAAAGTTCATCTCTGAGGTCAGTGTAGGTTGTGATGGCTCAGCTCTTCCTGCACTGCTGCCCGTGGCATTGACACGAGAGGCCTTCACACGGTCTCATCCTACATTGCTTTAATTTGTTATTAAAACAATTACAGGCTTTTGAGTTTGGGCTGCTTTCCAGATGCAGTAAATCTCCTCTGCCAGGCAGGTCCTGGGGCAGCACTACTGAGCACAGCACCCACTGACTGTGCTGACTCAAATAGAGACAATGGCACAGGCTTATCATGGAAAAACTCCCCATGGCCAAGGCAGCTTCCCAAGACCCACTGGCTCAGTGAGTGGGCACACCAGCCTGGAGCAGGCACAACACAAGTGCACCTTGCCTTGGTGCTGCCATGCTCTCCTTCAGGTGGTTCCTGCTCTGCCACTCACAAATAGCACATTCAGCAGAGCCCCAAAATGCTGCTTTGAGTTCAAGCAGCTGCAGGGATGTTTGGGATAACACCCTTTATATAAACTGGCACGGATGTCCAGGCAGCAGATGTGATGCACCACAGCTCAGCTGCCTTCTGGACACTGAGAGTGAAGGGAGGAGAGATTAAGGGCATTTTAGGGCTCTGTCCTGCCAGGGCCATGCACTTATGTGGGGAAAATCTTTGGCACATGCCTGTGTGAGTTGCCCATCTCCCCCTGCCAATTCAGCCTATCCATCTTTGCCACCTCCCTCAGGAAGTCCAA
The DNA here is from genome assembly GCA_035583185.1 of Anabacerthia variegaticeps. Lineage (NCBI taxonomy): Eukaryota > Metazoa > Chordata > Aves > Passeriformes > Furnariidae > Anabacerthia > Anabacerthia variegaticeps. The sequence continues at coordinate 11,539,136 of JAWWEW010000042.1, read as the reverse complement.
GGGCACCTCCCTCCCCTGCCAAGGCAGCCCAGGCACCTGGATTGCATTGAGCTGGACATGCAGCCTGGAAAATGCCATGTAAATCGATACCCTGGGCCTACCACTACACCTGGGCTAGTGTGATTTACCTTGCTTCCAAGTGCTAAATTCCTTGGAAAGTGTATTTCCCATAAGGCCAGGTAATATTGTCAAAGGTGCTCAGTGACTTAACAACTTACAGCTCATGGACTTACACTGAAATTTGGGATCAGCACCCAGATCAGACCATGAACACATGTGCAATATTGGTCTGAGCTCCTGTCTCCCAGCTTGGGCTCAAAGCACATGGTTGGATCTGGGCCTGAGCATCTGAGTCACTCAGGAAAATCAGACTTTGGCACCTAAGTCACCTGGATGGGATATTTACATTTAACCTTGGCCAAATCTGTGGCCTGCCCACAGGCTCTCCCCCATGTGAGAATCCTCAGCAGCATCAACATTTATACTTTAAATCCAATCCTTGGGCAAGACACAAACCCAGAATGCTGAACATTGCCTATATTAAAGTTCCTATAGCACTTTCTGTGGAGCAGAGGTGTTAGCCCCAGGACCCTGGTCAGGTTCCAACTCAAGCAATTGCATTCAGCCTCTAACACCTCAAACTCCCTCTGCAGTTTCTGTTTCATTGTGTTGTGTCCCTCCTTGCTTTGCCTAAACCCTGCAATTTCATGAAATCTCTTCTATTCGTTTACAAACCTATCCCAGCTCCAGCAGTGGCAGAAATGGCAGCACTTGCATCGTCCTCTCCCAAGAAAAAATAAATACAAAATTATTTTCCTCCCAATGTGATCCTTTGATCTGCTCAGGTTTTACTTTTTTCGGTCAAGGTAGAGTTGAGATTAAAATATCATGGAAAAAAATATTTCCGAGGAAATATTCAGTTCAAAGAAATAGATCTGCAGAAAAAGAAGTCTGATGCTCGTGATCAGGTCACCAAAAGTATTTCAGTGATTTCAGACTCTGCTAAGAGCTGTCTACCAAGGCAGCAGACATTTCTCACTTCAGTCTTCCCTGGTAAATTAATAATAGTTGAGGATGATAAGAAAAATCAAAATATTCTTGAAGACGACAGCGATTTTTTAAAACAAAACATTTCATGCCAGAATAATCCTCTGCTTTTGTAATACTTGACAGAATCAAACATTGATTTTCACCTTTGTTCTCTGGGTGAAATCATCACAGCCCCACATCTCTGCTGCCAGGGGGACTGACAGCCTGTGGAGCCCTGCCTGGGGCACGAACATCACCCACTGCTGGCAAAGAGAGCGGGCTGGGAGCTCCCCAGGAAGGGAATGGGGTGCAGTCCTGGTGAGCAGGGCTTGTTCCATCACCCCATCTGGCTGATCTCAAGAGAGAGTTGGGTGTCGATCTCATTGCAGCGCCTGGGAAGTCAGCGAGTGTCACTTTATTCCCAATTAAGTACCTCAGGAGTGACCCCCAAGCTGCAGGACTCTGGTGTAACCAGGGCATGAGATGGAGCCCAGGACTTGGCTAACAGAGCCCACACTGCCCTGGGGTGACCTGCACCCACCGGCCTCACACGCTGCATGTCCTGCAAAGGGCTTTGTTCACCCTTCTTCTCAGAGAGCAGACGAATGTGGGACACGCAGCGATCCCTCCCTGCCTCCTTTGAAGGGCAGTGACATTCCTGGGATGCTTGAGAGTTGATGGTGTTGAAGGCTTTGAAGTGAAGTGCTTGAGCAGTCTATTTTGACTTCCCTGGGTGACTCATGCTCAGCTCCGTATCTAAGATGGCTTTTCAGTTTCCTTTGACTGCTTTCCAAAAGTTCCATGTTTGCTCAGCCTGCCCATGGACTGTAACTTTTCTGTTCAACACTCGCCCTTCCTCCTGAGGGTGGATGAACAGCTTCCTAACTCCAAAGGGGTTCAATGGTTCAGGCAGTGTTTTTCAAGAATAGCGATGTCTAAAGGCATTTTTGTATCAATAGGAGGAACCTTAACCCTTTGACGAGCCCATGCAGGGCCCAGGGAGCCGGCTTGGAAAGCCTCAATGGGAGGCACTTGGCTGTGACACCGCAGCTGATCACATGGCAAATGGCACTGACACAGAAAAGCAGGAGCACGAGGGAGGTCTCAGGGACTTCTGCTGTGATCTGTAGCAGAAGGATATAATAAGGTATCAGAAATAACTTTGCAAAGGACAGCTGAGAGGAGGATTTGTTGGAGGGATTCTAAACCTCTACATTGCATCTTTCACCCAAACACCTGCAATTCCCCCATAAATGGCTATTTTTGGATACTCTTTGGCTTGTACCTAACACCATGTGGCTCTGCAGTGGGTCAGCGTCCACCCACAGTGCCCCATCCTAAAGGAACAAGGTCCTGACTCTTTCCAAGACCCAAATCAAGAGGAAACACACACACATTCACATAGAACATCCACACACAACCCTTTCTCTAACAGAAAATCCTTAAAAAACATCCAACTCTACTGCCAAACCCACCAGGCTGTGACAGGAGTGGCTGCAGAATGGAATGACAACCTCAAGCTTTTAATTTTTTTAAGCAATTGACAACTTTGTTTCATTTTCATTTAAATTCCACTGCTAGCTGACAATTCCTAGGGTTATAACAACTCCCCCGCCTGACATTTGACCTAGGAATTAACAGTTTCCCAAGTGTTTTTCTGACCTTCAGGGTGACAAGCACTTGTTTTGGGGAATCAGGTCACCCTCGTTGCTCTTAGTGATGGATGTCCTGCAGAGAGGCCCCGAGGATGTGATGCCTGTTGTGCCACAGAGCGCCCAGGGAAGGATGTTACAAGGATCAGAGGAATTTCAAGGTACAGAAACTCCACAAGCCTGACTCCAGGTTCACTCAGGAAATCTCCTCCCACAAGGATTACCTGGCTAGCATTTGAGGCACAGCACTTTCTTACCCTCAGGAGCAGTGAAACATGAATGATCTCAGGAGATATTGTGACCTGCATCTGTCATTCAAGTGAAGCAGAAGGATTTATACAAATTACAACCGAATGAGGGAACAAACCGTGGATTTGGCTGCAGGTTCCCACATGCTGCATCTGGAGCTGGCAAGTGAAGGGCAGAGCCTCTTAAGCACAAACCTACCCCTGACACCAGGTAGCCAGAGCACTGTGTGTGGTCCAGCACGGTGTGACAGCCCCAGCCCCACATCTGGGTCCTTGCAGACAGGATCAGACCCAGGAGTCACCTTCTCAGTGGCACAGACTGCTGTGGCACAGCCAGTGTGACACAAACATCCCCTGCTATCCAGCTGGGGCCTTCCCTTCTTCCACCTGGATTTATCCTTGACATGGGAAACAGATTTGAAGGGTTTCAGGCACTTCAGAAAGCAGGCTTCACTTCCCACCTCCCACAGTGGCACCACAAGGAGCAGTCCCATGAAGTTCTTTTACCTGAGACCACCAAAAGGCACTTCTTCAGTAGGAAAAGGATGCCTTTTGCCTGGGTGGGATGAAAGCCACAGAGATGAGGCACCACAGCCCCAAGCCTGCAAGGACACAGGACTATGGAGGTGACTGAGAAGGAAGGAGGGCTGGCTGCTCTGGACAGTGACAAAGGAGTCTTTGGTGCCTTCATCTGTAGGAGCTGCTGAGCGGCCCTTCCTGCCAAGAAGCCAATGAGAGATGAATGCTCAGAGAGCTGAATGCCTGAAGAGATGCTGATATAATTTTTATCAGCAAAGATGAAACCATGGAGAAAGCACGTCCAATTTCAGACAACCCTTCTCCTTCCCTTCTCCTTCCCTCCTCCTTCACTGTGTCCTCTCACCACAGAAATTTTTGCTTCCTCTCTCTTCCTGATATCTCCCCACACCTTCTGACTGCCCTGGGACACCTTTGTGCCCATGAAACACGTGGAACCAAACTTCCAGGGACAGTCCCTGCCAGGTCACCTTCATGCCCAAGGGTGTGAGCACAGGGACCCCACATAATCCCTCTGTGTTTCTGCCACAAGGTACAGCTACTGCAGCCACTGCCTGGGAGAACCAGGCCCTCTTGTACCCCACAATGACCTTTCCTTGTGGGCTAATTACCAGCACTGAATAGGGCAGTGCCTGGGATGAGGGGGGTTGTGAGTGTGTGCTGTTTCTATGGGTTTCCCTCCAGTCTGCCCTCTCTACAGGCCTATAAACTGAACAAAAATGAAGATTTCTCAGGGCACCCTGTACACCTGCTTGTCAGGAAGAGGACTGTTCCCTCCCCTGTTTTGTGCTAATAATGCTTTGCTCTTTCCCCTGAGAGACCAGCCTTTTCCAACCAGGCTGCAGCACTGAAAGGCATTTTCACTGGGATCCTGATCTCAGCCCTCATTTCCCCACGGATGGGACCAAGCCTTATTTCCCAAGATTAAATCATTTTGTTTTCCCTTTACTTCTTTGCTCTCCTCAAATCTAGTCTTTTATATTCTGGTTGTCCCAAAAACAACACACCAGGGATAACTGTCAGGAGAAGGGAACAGTGCTCATGGCTAATAGTTCAGGTGATTCCTTGTCTAAAAGATGGAAACCACTAAACTGGGATGCCCAGAAGCATTTGGATATTTAGGCTGAGTGGCTATGTCTTACTTTAGGCACTGTAAGAAAGCAGAACACGAGTATTCAACAAAGAATGAAAATTGGGCCATCCAATTACTTATCACATGTACATATAACTGGATCTATAAATCAGATTCCTAATTGCCCACCATCAGGAAATAGGATGTTTGCATCTTTCTGTCTTACCTTCAGACTCAGACTGTTGGTTCTGAACAGCCTCTCTTTTACATCAGTTCAAGCTGCAACCTGGTTTGAGCAACCTGGTCTGGTAGAAGGTGTCCCTGCCCATGGCAGGGGGTTGGAACTAGATGAGCTTTAAGGTCCCTTCCAACCCAAACTGTTCTGGGATTCAATGATTCTAAGATCCCACTGCCTGCTCTCACACCTTCTGCTTAACCTCCTGCAGTGGTTTTGCTGCCTAGACTCATACACTGTGATAAACATACACAGTTCACCACCCAAGGGCTTCTCTTCTCTGCTGATGTTATGGGCAAGGAGAAATAGAGGGAGTCTTGGTCAATCTTATGCTCAAAGACAGTCCCTTCTCTCCTGGAGACCCAAGTGGCTGGCTAGTGAACCCCTGTTCCTGCTCCCATTATCCCAAAGGTTCCCTTGGAGCCCAGGTGATCCCCCATCAGATGGTTCCTGTAACTGTACCCCCAAGCCCTCCCTCTCTCAGTCACCTGGGAGATGACATTTCACATCACTCCATGTTACAATAGTGTTCCAGTGCTCTTTCCAGGATCAAAATCCAGGCAGAAATTAAATAATCAAATCTGCTACAGTGAGGCTGGAGCATGGGAAGGAAATGAGACCACTGTGATTAATAATCCTTTTCCTAGAGGCATTTGAGGGAATCCCAACACTGCAAATTCATGGCCAAGTCCCATGTCTCCATGTCATGGAGACATCCAAGGTGGGTCATTCTCTAAGGCTCTGTGGGCCACATTAAAGTCTTACTTACAAGCTCAGGTTTGGAGACACACACAGCAGAGCTGCTCGAAAGGAAAAGGGTGTCACCTCCACGTGAACAATGACTCACTAACCCTTCCCCAAAATAGAACCCTTCAGCTCCAAAAACCTCATGTGACGTTCCCACCTTGGCATCTCCACCTCCCTCTCTTCTCCCCTTCTGATATCTCACACATCCACTTCAGCAAGGCTTAGCAAAGGGAATATGCACCTCACAAACAAAAGTCAAGGGAAGGCAGGATCGAGCTTGACTGGCATTCCTGCATTTCCATATTTCCAGATTTTGAGCAAGAACCCTCCTCCACGTCCTGCTCCTGTCCAGGTCCCTTTTCACACTGCTGAGATTTGTTGCGGGATAATTCTCAGCGACCATCTCCCCATAACAAAGCTGCCCCCTTTAGATGTGGGCAGATGATATAGAAAATGGGTGGTTCAGGCCGATTTCATGAGGCCTAATAAATCTTCAGTAAATTAAAACTCATCCCCCTTGCCTCCCCTCCCTGGGCCTTTGTCTTGCTAATACACATTAAGGCCTGCCTGGCTACACACTTTGAGGCATTGCGGAGGTGAGGTCTGTACAAAGCTGCAGATGTGGGAGCTTTAAAGGACCTTTGGCCCCGGTGTTACCCATTAACATCAGCCATGCCAACACAAGAATCTCACCATGGTTCTCTCCCCTCAAAAGGGCTCCCAAGTAACAACCTCGCCTTTTGACGGGGAGCAGAGAAATAAAAGAACAGAAGGAATGAGCAAGGGAGAATGAGAGAGGGACCTTCCAAAAGAGGTGCTCCTTGTAAGGCTAATTTTGTCCCTAAATCATTGTCTGGAGCTGGTTGCTAGTTAGAAATTGCTTAAGAAATTGGTGCACCTCTTTCAAGGCAGGCAGTGCTGACACTCACAGCACCATTGGCTGATATATGATTCATCCCTCTCATCCCCACTGACCGTTTCCACCCTGACCTTCCTAGTCTCAGACCTCGCAATAAAGAGCCCTAGAGCAGTCCCACATTCAAAGAGCCACTTTTGTCCCATATTCACGTTTTTATCCCTGTTCAGATGTTATCTATGCTTTCCACCCCGCTTTAGAAATCAAAATCAAGCTGCCACCGGGGTTGGAAACAGAGTGACAGGCCAAAAATGTCTCTGTGAGTGTAATGGCCCTTCTGGAGTGTCTCTCTTCGCCCCAGTGTCTTCTGCTGTCCTTCCACTTGGAGCACATTGGTACCCTGTGCACTTGCATCCTCTACCCAACACAAGGGAAAAAGTAATTAATGAACCTGCCTGTTTCCAGTGGGCAAAGATTTGAATCAAAGCTTCAAGGCTGTGAACAATCAGCTTCTCTGTTCGGTGCCTTCACCCGGGCGCTTTCAGGTGCGAGTCAAACAAGAAGTAACAGCTCCTCTCGCCGGGTTTCTCAGCAGAGGCTTTGCCTTCCATCCCTTCGAGCACTTTGGCTAAAATGTAAAGGGAAACTTTGTGGCCCTATGTGGGTGCTTTAGAAGTCGTAAGGTGTGATGAATGAGCTCTAAAAAACACAGATCAAGAGGAAGATAGCAGGGATGAAAGGACAGGCAGTTAGATCAGACTAGACATCCTGGGATGAAAGGAAAGGTGAATGGGTAGCCAGATTAGACAGTTACAGGTAAGTGGAAGGCAGGAAATCCAAACTTGTAGGTGTTTATCCTAAACTCCAGATCTGCACCTGTAAAGGCTGCTCCCTTAGTTCATTTTTATTCAGTCCTTTCATAAGCAAATTTCCCAGCCGGATCAGGAGGTGCCCCTGGCACAAGGGCCGTGAGCATCAAAGACAAAGGGAACAAACTGACCAACCAGCCTCAGCTACAGATTTTTTTTACTTTTTTGATCTCGAAGGAAAGATTGTATCTCCACTCCTTTTAAATTTTGGGCCAAAGGAACAGCTCAGTTCTCGTTTTACGAGGCTTGCTTTGTCCATTCATACTTTGGACAGTATCGTGGGCTCAGGAGGATCACGGACAGGGTTTGCCTCCGGAACGTGGAGCTCATTAGCTCTGGACTGTGGCTGGAGGCTGAGGCTGGAGCTCTCCCTGTCCGATCAGATAACCATGATCGCCTCTCCCTCCGCTCCTGAGCCAGCCTGAAAACCGCAGTGTCACAGCCAATAATGGCAGTGAGAGAGTGCGCCAGGATCACTCGCCAAATCCCATCCCAGCGACACCCAAACCGCTTCAGATATCTATCTGGGGCTGCTCGTCTATCCCAAAAGCACAATGAGACTTGTCATGTTTCTATGCTTTGCTGGTGCGAGTGTTTTACAACAAAGCAATTATCCCTTGGGGATCAGATAACTATTTACATATTCATTTCCCGGTGTCGTACCCATCATTTCCTATCACATCACGGGAAAGCGGCACCGCTCACACTGTGCAGTGCCCCGAAATCGGGGCTGATGAGCAGCGTGGAGCTCAGAAAGCAGCTGGAGACACACACCAGGGGATCGTGCTGCTTCCCTCCACACGACAAAACTTCACACAAGTGGAGAAGTGGATCACCAGTGATGTAAAATCTATCCCACTCACTTAGGTGGAATTTCACACCGAGGACTCCAATCTTATCATGGCTTAGCGGTGGAACTGGCAGTGCTGGGTCAATGGTTGGACTCGATGATCTTAAAGGTTTTTGCCAGCCTTAATGATTCTGATTCTCTTGTAAATTAGTGCATTAACTTCCTATACTAAACCTGAGCTACAGTTTCACTTCCTCCTGTGTGAGGGACACATGAAAATCAGCAGAGCAGCACTTTCTTTTCACATGAAGACCTCAGCAAAAGTATTTTTCAATAGATAGCTGAAGCATAACAAAACATGTAATATGTTCTATTTTTGCCAGTAATTGGGTTGTGTGTCGTCCCCCTACGGCTCCATCTACACATCAAAGATTCCTGCATTTATTTCTATGACATCGATTAGTTTTATTCCAAAATCACTGCAAAGCCCAAAGTCGCTCAGCTCGGCTCTTAAGGCATAATAAAAAGTCATAATGCAGAGCAATGCTGCCTTCCTCTGAAGCTTAATCATTTTAGCCTTAATCAATTAAAGCTCTTGCACAGTCAAAGAAAAGATCCTCCCGAGGTCTAAACACCTCCTGGAGATGTCCCTGTTTGTCACCAGCAATAAAGGTGATGAAAAAACAATTAGATTTTCTTCATATTTCAGTTATGTGCCAGGTTTAGGTGGAGGAATCACCTTTTGGCTGTCTAGAATTAGTGTCACAGTCACCACCCTGACAGTCAGCAAACTCATCTCAGCATTTGGCTCTTCAAGCGTTGATCTGAAGAGGAAAAATAATCTTGTTGCCAGTCGATTGCAGTTTCCACTTCATTAAATCAAACCAGGAGAGGATGATCTAAGTGGTATTTTAAAGACATGCATGAAACCTCTGGCAGTAAATAAACCCAAAGAGGGCAAATAAGTGTTCCATTGCAAATACTGGAAGTGTCCAAGTGGCCATGTAGCAATAACTCTTCTCTTTTATGAAGGAGATCCTGAATGTCCTTTGAAAACCAGAGGACTCCATCCCCTAAGACCCACCTGGCCTTCCTGACAGAGATCTCCAGGACTCACGGTCTCCTCCTGCTGAAACCTCCCCCTTGGTTTGGAGCAGGATGCAGTTCCCTTGGCACCAAAAGCACACAGCCCTTTGAAATGCTTGGCAAAGCCTTTGGCTGGGAGGGACATGCTCCAACCTGCTCCGCTTGAAGGGAAGCACAAAACTATTATTGACTTCAAAGGCAGTGGGACTCAGCCCCGGGGTGGAAATTAGCTTCGACATTAATCGAATTAAAAGATGGGGATTCCCTTCAAAGAACTGCCACTTCCTGGGCCATGGGATGAGATTTGGGTTGAATGCAATTCTACCTAGGCCAAAACACTGGAAAACAGGTGCTGAATCCAGTGCCTGGGCACCCAAGATCCAGTGGAGGAGAACAAGCACTTAGAGGAACTCCAGGTAGAGTTGGATTTGTCTTAACACAGCCCTGTTGAAGGGCATGACAAGGGCAGAGGCTCCTGAAAAGCTCCTGGGGCTGGGATTGGAGGAAAGGGACACTTGTGAGTATTTCTAAACCTTTATCATCTACAACCAAGGGGAAAAGGGAAAATAAATATGAATTAAGTATGACAGAAGCAGCTGAGAAACCGCAGGTCCCAGGGCTGGAAATGCCACCAGCCTTGAGGCTGGAAATGTCCCTCTTGAGGTGTCCAGAAGCCCCCAAAACATTAGTCTCCACGTGTTTTCCTTCTCCAGGAATGTGTTGGAGCAGGCAGACTTCAGCTAGGATAAGTCCCTGACATCTCTGAGACCTCTCTGCATTTTTGGATGTGATCTCCAGACCTTTGTCCCTCTCATCCCCCATTTATACACATCAACACTTCTTGGTTGGAGCATCTTTTTTGTTTATTTTTTTCCCCCCAGCCCTGGTAAAGTAGCAAAATAGATTTACTTCCGCTTCTGAAACTCATTTAAAAATGTACGTAGAAGAAATTATTAAAATCAATGAACTGGATCGCTCTCAACACCAAATGAGCCCCCAAATCCTCAGCACTCTCTGGCCTTGGGAGGGATGGAATTCCTGCAAGAATGATCCTCTCAAAACCACCAGTAGCCTGACTTTTTGACTCACAGACAAACCTGGACAGCATTTATGATGAGTAATCACCCTTCCTGAGCAGGGTTTTGCCATTTGCTTCCTCCTGCAACACATCAGGTGCTTACAAAGACAAAGCCAAATCTGCTGAAAGCATCTCTGTCCTGTCTCACTGAAACCTTCTCTATTTCCTCCCCTCCTGGAAGAGAAAAAAGAGTCTGAATCAGTGATTTGTGGCTCAGGGCAACACTCAGAGCTGCCTTTCCCAGGAATTCCAGTAGTCCATGAGGTGAAGGTGTCAGCATCAGATAAAGAGGAATTCACCCACGGGATAGCTGACCTATCTGATCACAGCTTAGGTTACTTGCTGAGCAAAGAGCAGCGAGATGCCTCAGAGCAACCAAAGCCCTGGAAAAAAGGTAAAGTTTAATGTGGTCAAACGTGTTCCCTGTTAGGAGGGCAGAGAGGGAAGCACTGAAGGCATCAGAGAGCTGGGCAAAGCCTTTATGGACCACAGAGCACACTGCTCTGGTGGAGGACAGCCAGCCCAGGGGAACAACAAATTGGGCCACAGACTTTCAGACAACATTTTTTGATGCTGATCTGCTTTAATTTGTCTAAAGGACAGAGCCAAGACTTGATTCCCTAAAGAGGGGAACAGAGTTTTGTTTAGGTCCCCAGGAGGATTTGTTGTATCTCACTATTTTATCTCCTGCAGGCTGATTGTTGGCAGTGTTTTAGGGGTGCCCTTATCCCCACACTCCTGCGGTGGTATCTGGGTCTATTCTCCTTCTGCTTTGCACCTTGCTAGAGCTCACAGCACCGAGAAAATGTTCTTTAGCTGTTGTGCAGCCACTGTAGGAAGTTCTTTGGAGCAGCAGGTGTCCCCCATCTCTGCCACAAAGAACAAGGTCCCTATTGCCATTTAATGTAAAGCAGAAAGACTTGACCGAGGGCATTCACCAGACCAGGGGCCGGGGAGAGAACAGCTCCCCCAGGTTTCTGTCTGTGCCTTTAGAGCAGACTTCTGCCAGCCTTCCTCTCGCAGCAGAGTGAAACAAGTGCTATTCTGCCACAGAAAGAGCACTGCACGTGAATAGCCATCAGTCAAAAAGGGTGTGCTGTGAGGATGGCCCAAATGCTCAGTTCGGAGAAGAAAAGAACAGTGCTGTGACCCCAGGAGAGGGCAGGACCCCCGTGCTCCACCACTGCCCTCTGCTGCCAGAGCCTTCACCTCTGACACCCCACCCTGCCCTCTCTCCAGGGGCTTTCTGCAGCCGAGGCTACCAAATTCACATCGGCTCTCCACGAAAGGCCACGAGTTCATCTGCACCATCCCCTCCTGCAAAGGATCCCAAAACTCGGGAAGGGCTAAAGCCAAGAGCCTCTGCAACACAGACTGGCAGCTCTGGACCTTTGTAGTCGTGGTTTGACTGTCACAGAGGTGAGTTTTATCCTCTGAAGTGGGTCATGCCCTCATGATCTGTATGGCTGCCCTTGCAGGACGTGCCTCTGGGTGCTGGGGCTGTGATGTCTCAGTCTCCCTCCCAGAGCGTCAGGAGCTGCCTTGTCCTCACCTGAACATTTCCTCCACCTCCCCTGAGCTCACTGCCCTGTTCTCTGCAGGATGTTTGTGACAAAGGGCACAACAGTGTCCTGGCTGCCTCCTTTGGGGTTTCTTGTCTTCCTCGTGCATCCCAAGTGCCCCTGGGTAGCTGCTGCCCCAACACACTCCTGCCCAAATGGTGCACGGAGGAGGCTCCCAGATGGGTGTTTTGGTAACCTCAAAGACGTGCTCTAACAGACAACATTTCTGTGCTTTTCCAGGAGAGCAGAGCCAGGCAGAGGCAAAACTTCAGAAACACCCCATGACTTAAAAGAAGAATACGTGAAACACAAGCTGTGTGTTGTTTCTATGATTTATCCCACAGCTTTTAACTAACCAGCAGTACCAGAGCACCTCCGGGGGACAACCTCTCCCTTCCTCCCTCCTCCCTGCCAGCAGCATAAATAAGGAGAAAGCACCCAAGTGAGTGAACCAACACAGAAGCTCCCTGAGCCAACATTAGAGGAGAAATCAGGCCTTAAAATTGACTCAGGCAGAGACAACTTCTGTTCATTTGCCGCTGTTATCCTACATGCCGCTGATGTACATCCAAATGCGCAGCGTTCCAGCTCTCCCACAGCAGCAGCCCAGCTTTCTGCATGTTCAACTGAGCTCAGACTGACCTCAGTCACTCCCAGGAGTGTGACAAAACTTCACCTTTTCAGTTATGGGATCATTGTGGAGCACACGGCCCACACCCAAATCCCTGCATCCTTCTCGGGGTGCCGAGGGGTGAAGAGTGAGAGGAGTGCAGATGGGTCTGCCACCACTAATCTCATCTCAGGGCGGCCTTTTAAGTGGGAGAGGTTATAAATAAATAAAGCAGAAGGGATCTCTGACCATCACCCATGAGCTGGCCTCCTTCCCTCTTTTTTCCCCCAGGTCTCTCCATCCCCTTTCACAGACATCCTCTGCATCAATGAGCGGGACCAGAAGGCAGCAAACTTCCACCTCCCTGCTCATGCGGAAAGAAATCGCCCTCCGTTTCAAGAGTCCGTGTTGCCTGGCTTTATTTCAGCTCTGCACATTGTTCTGCCCGGGGAAGAGGGGGAGGAGGCAGGGATGGGGCATTGTTTGCAATTCAAATGGCTGGACCTCAGGAAAAACCAATAAATTTAAGTCACTAGAGAATTTCAACAAGCAGGGCCACTTTCACAAATAGGAAGCCTCCTCCCTATCGGTGGGGGCTGTTGAGGAGCCACTAGACAAGAGAATAACTAAGCACTCGTGGGGCTGAGAGCTTTTCACTCAATGAAGTCCAAACCAAACAAATTGCCCCTTCAGGAGATGCCTTTATCCAAACACTCTGAGCACACACAGAAAGGGGGGTTTGCTAAACCAGGCCTGTTTTCTTCTCCCCTTTCCTTGCCCATCACGGGTCTGGGCTTGGGCTGGAGGAGGTTTGGAAGTGCACCCTTGGCACGGTGCAGTTTGTGAAGCCCCCGGCTGATGCTGGTGGAAGCGGGAGGTGAAAATTCCGTGGCCGTAAATCCCCGTGCACGTAGTAAGTGTGGCGCAGGAATAAATTGCACCAGGACTGGATTTATAGGTGAGGTGGCTTGTACCAGCTTAGTGTTTAATTTTCAGTTCAGCTTTAACTGCCCTTTCTTAGGAGGATTTAAGGATTTCCATAACTCATTCCGGTGAGCTCACAGCAGCGCCAATCCCGCACCTCCCCTCCCTTGTTCCCTGGAGCTGAGAGATCTCCACTGGGTGAGGAAGAGGCAGGTTCCCACTGCAGAGGGGCCACGAATCTGACACATCTTCTGGGGCATTATCTGGAGCTGCTCAAGAAGTCACTCATGTCCAGCCGGGAATGCTCTTTGTCCACACCGTTTCCACAAGTGGGGCAGGATAAAGGCAGGGAAAGGGTGTGAACCAAAAGACCTTTTGGCACCACCCAAGCACTGGGTTGAAGCATCTGATAAACCAGAAAGGTGTGAGAGTGGTTATCAGTGGTCCAACCTGTGGTAGAGCATTGCTGAGACACACAGAGAAGGAAATGAGGAGGTGATGGTCCTCCCTGTCCCATTTTGGAGGTCCCTAATTTGATGCTGACTCAATAATGTAGGTAGACTGAAAAAGCTGATGTGACTTGTCTGAGCCATGGAAAGGACCCTGAAAGCCCCTTCATTTCCCCCAGTTCATGCTCATTTTGAACCAGATGGAACACAAAATTCAGACTCCTCCTTCCCATCACTTCCTCACGACTCTTTTTCCTCCTTACTTACCACACAATTTCCTTTTCCCTCTTTGCCATCTCCAAAGAGACTTTGGTTTTTTAGCCAAGACAGCAGGTTTTGCAGTGTGGCTGTGGGCACTCAAAGCATGTAACTGCTCCATCCTACTTCAGGTAGGAATGTCCACAGCCAGGTTGGACAAAGCTCTGAGCAACCCGGTCTAGTGGAAGAAGTTCTTCCCATGGCAGGGGGTTGGAATTAAATGGTCTTTAAGGTCCCTTCCAACCCAAACCCTTCTGTGATTCTCTGTGAGGTTGTCTGGTCCCTTAGAGCCTGCCTTTCCATCAGGCTTTGCTTAGAGGTGCTGCATTTTCCTCTTTGATTTCTTTCTCTGCCTTCTTTTGCACCAGCTTATTTCATGGAATCTTCAAGGAACAGGACCACATGTGATCTAACCACAAGGACAGCAAAAACCTCTTGCTCCTTCTCAACTCTCTTACCCTGACAGAACTGACAATTCTCATCAGCAAGAGGGGAGTGCTCACCAAGCACAGAGATCTCAGTGAGGCACACGGAGAATGAGGTGCATAAAATCACACAAGATCCAGGTTGTTTTCACACCTTTCTTATGTCCACAGTTTCACACCAGTTCATGAGAAGAACTGTGGAAATCTCCCTTTGCATTGCCTGGCAGATTGGCCAGGTTCACAAGGGTCTCACTAGAGCAGCACCCCAGGGACTCTCACAACCAGTGACAGGACTCGAGGGAACAACATGAAATTGAGTCAGGGCAGGGTTAGGTTGGATCTCAGGAGTAGGTTTTTCCCCCAGAGGGTGGTGGGCACTGAGCAGGCTCCCCAGGGCAGTGGGCACAGCCCCAAGGCTGCCAGAGCTCCAGGAGGGTTTGGATGATGCTCTCAGTGTGGGATTGTTGGGGTGTCTGTGCAGGACCCGAAGTTGGACTTGATGATCCTCGTGGGTCCTTCCAACTCATCACATTCTATGATTCTATGACTTCCACCAGTACATCCACACTGGTGCTGCTGTGCCCTCCTCAGTGTTTCCTGCCCTGGCAGCACTTCAGGTCCAATCCAGATGCTCATATTTACTTGGACCTCTGGTATCTCCATTCAAGGCAGATGATGCAAAAGTTGCCCATGACTTTACAGTCAGCAGTAAAGTAGATTTAGAGGAGGAATTCCATCTACATAGAGATGTTTGATATGCGGCTGCCACTCAACAAGGTGCTTAATTCCCTAAGGTTTTATGTCAAAAGATGAAAGTTCTTCTGAATTAACTACAGAAGAACATTTAAGGCAGACATGGTAAATTGAGATCAACTCCTGAGCAGATGCTTTTGTCTGGAAGTTAAGTTAATAACATAGCTATAAGTTATTATAGTTTAATTCACATCGAAAGGAACAAACTGAATAAAAAGCACTTTAGTGACCCTGAATTCATCCATGAAATATATCTAAGTATTAATATATTAAAATATTCATTAAATGTATTATATAGATAATATAAAATATACAAAAGGTGTGTATATATATCATTTTTTTTCTTCATATGAACACTTTTATATGACTGGGGCACTCTGGGTTGCAAAGAAGAAAAAGGCTCTTTTTAAACAACACTTTCTTTAACACCAGGCAAAGCTGTTCTTATCACCAACCAGTTGCCTCCATGACTATTCTGCTCCTGTTTCCTTCATTTTGCTGGTTCCTGGATCTTATTAATGTAGGTGTGAGGGGGTGGGGGACGACAATTCAGCCCCCATTGTTTATGTCTTGCTGGTAGGAAGGGGGACTGAGAAAAATAAAAGCTAACAATAAAGCAAAGCCTCAGCCCAAAGAATGCTTTTATTGCCACCAGGAGTAATTCAAACCTTTTGTGGTGGTTTTGAGACAAACTTTATGGTGGTCAAGTCATACATTGTTGGTTGGATTTAAAAACCAGGCAGGATATTTTATGACCATTAATAAATGTTTGTAGCCTGCGTACGAACAGGGGAGAGGGAATCACACCTCTGAACCGATCACCTGCAGTGGTCAGAGGATTGACTTCCACCCCTCCCACCCTCCCCACAGGAATTCCTGCTGGATGCATTAAGGAAAGAGTTGCTTTTACTCTTTACATCCCTTCTCCAAAGGATCCTTGTTTGCTGTTTCAGCACACAGGATGCCAGACTCAAATGGGCCAGTCCAGGCCAGTTTGCAAATCTTACAGAGCTGCTCAGAATTACCCTGGGTCAAACCTCCCCTCACCCTGACACTCCAGAGAGGATGTACTGAAACTCTATGGAAATTACCTTGTCACCCAGTTAAGGCCCCTCACCAGATTGCTGTAAAATGGGGGCACTGACTCCTAAAGAATTGCACTTATTCATAGATTTTAGGGCCTTTGTGATGCTTTAGCTTGACCTGCTGCACAGTCTAGGTCAGGGGACCACCCCACGTTGATTCCTGCCTCGAGACCAATGGCTGTGGTAGAGCCAGAGCAGAGCAAACCCTCCTGTCTTGAGTTAACAATTTATAGCAATGAGGGAAAAAAGTAGAGATTTATATATCCCCCCAGTGCTGTGGCAGCAGTTCTTCAGAAGAGCCACCTCCATAAAAACCATGGTTCCTATTCCCCACTCTTCCCATGGACTGCCCATACTTCTGCTGTGCTTGCAGTGGTGAGGTTTGCAGCATTCCCTTCCCAGAACAGGAAGAGTCCATCTGATTTTTCCCAAATACAGGACACACATGCTGACTGAGTGACTCTGATTTCTGTGAGAAAAGAGAAAGGTGTCAAAAACACTGGCAGTATTATCTTTTTATTTTGTTTAAATACTGGTAGAAATCACTTCCTCTTTAACACCACTAGCTGTGGATTTACTCCACTCTGCTTTTTCTTTCTTCATCATTTTGTCCTGTGTGTCTAATTTATCCAGACTGACAAGTGCTTCCCACTCCCTTTCCCTCATATTTCACTCTCGGGGAATTGCCTGCACTCTTCGTTCCTCCATCTCCAGCTTTAACCAGAGCAAGCACATTGATTTTAATGGGGTTTAATGCTCTCAAAACCCACTTCTGACTGCTCCATATTGCTGTCCCTCATCACTGTCTGCCTGATCTCTCCAGAAGAGTGTATGAATTTCCAGATCATTGAAGGAGATGTTGCACAGCCTCAGAACTACCACCCCAGATCCCTCAGGAAACCTGCAGAATCCCTCAGAGCTAATGAGAAACCTCCTACCTGGTACCTGTCAGTGCCTCATCAGCCAAATGCCACATGGGAAATCCAAAGGGGAGAGTCACTCCCCTCGATTCCAGCTTTGTGAAGGTGGTGTTTTGTCTAATCCAGTTGGAGGCACCCCTTGTCCAGTCACCAGCCACCCTGGCAGCAGCAGAAGGTGATTTTCCATACCAAGATGGGAGGTTAAATCTGGAGGAGTTGTTAGTTGCTTGCTGACAGGAAAGAGGCAACACTTGACACAAAGGTGGCTGCATTGAGGTGGAGCTCCCATGTCCATCAGACACGTGCACAGACCAGCTTGGAAATCAGCTTTCTGTTCTCAAAAACATTGGCAAACAGAGGGTCAGACTGTGTCCTAGTGCCTGACAGGCTTCTGTGCTGGATGCCAACCCCTCCAGCCCTCTCCCAGCACAGATGCTGCTGGGTGTGCTCCCCAGCCCATGCCAGCCTGGCTGCCTTCTCCAGTAACCGAGGAGCAGGGTCAGGTGGACACCTGGCTCTGGGGAAAACAGCGATTCCAAAGAGACACAGGATGTGCTGCTTTATTATTCATCATTTATTTACTCTAGAGAGGCTTTTGTCAATGTTTAGATGCATCTCAGGTCAATAGCATCTTTAATTACCTATCACTTCTATACTTGTGAAGGCTGCTGTCCATGTTCTCGATGGATTTCAGGTCAATAGCATCTCCTAGGCCCTTACCAGCTTATCACTTTGGTCACTTGCTTAAAGCTGTCTGTGCCTAAGAAACAGATACTGCTATTCCCAGCCTATCCTTTTTGCCCACTTTCTACTTCTAAAACAAATCATAATGAGATGATGTAAACATTTGGGACTTGTCATTCTCCCCATGACATGTTGGTATTTCCAACAAGATCCTGTTTGCCCCATTCTCTTTCCCAGACACCTAACAGGGGGTTAGGAACAATTCCACAGTGTCTCTTTTTCAACACTCTTAGTGCTTTGATTAATGCCGGTGGTGTTGATGTAGCTGTGATGGTTTAAGGATGTATTCATTAATTAACCTTGTCTCCTGATTAACTTTGTTCTTGACATCTTGATTTTGTGCTAAATTAATTCTCATTTATCCCCCCTTCCACCCTCCCCTTTCATGGATCGCGCTCCTCGCTTCTAATCAGGTTTCCCCTTAGATTATCTCCCTCCTCTACAGAAACAGAATCACCCACACTGTGCAGCCACTCTGACCCCTCAGGGATGGATTTACCTCCCACAACAGCCCCTCCTACTCCTTTGGGGACTTTCCCATTTCCACACCCATCTTTTTTCACCCATAATATGAGAGGACCCTCAGAACAGCTCAGAGGTGTCCCCTCAATCCAAAGTCCTCCTGGTTTTAAAGCACAAAGGACACAGAGTCAGGAGACGTGAGCCAAACTTGCTGAGGTTAAACACAACCAGCTACCTGCAACTTTCACAGAATCACAGGATGGGCCAGCTTGGAAGGGATCGCAGCGGGGCAGCTGGTCCCACCTCCCTGCTCCAGCAGGGCCATCCCAGAGCACAGGGCACAGCATTGTGTCCAGTAGGTTCTGGAATGTCCCCAGGGAGGAGACTCCAGCCCCTCTCTGGGCTCTGCTCAGGGCTGGGTCACTGCCCAGCCAAGAAGTTCTTCCTCCTGTGCAGGTGGAACTTGCTGGGCATCAGTTCCTGCCCATCCCTCCTGTGCCAGGGCTGGGCCCCCCGAGCAGAGCCTGGTCCATGCTCTGCCCCCTCCCTGCAGGCACTGATGGACACGGGG